>JAYEVJ010000103.1:0-180802 GCA_036346265.1 Melocanna baccifera | reverse complement strand
TATAATAGATAATCAAGGAATAACATGAACCACTTGTGAACACCAATTCACAAGTTAAACCATGATGAACTACCCGCTCCACCCCAACATAAACCACCAAGTTATAAATGAAACACTAACCTCGTGTGAAATCCCGAGCAACTTGTATCCATGACCGAGGGCGCGGCTATTCGAATAGTTTACACTCTGCGAGAGGTTGCAACAGCTGTACCCACACGATGTGATTAGCCTAGGCCTAAAATCACAACAAGGCCTTTACAATGCTCTATCTCAATACAATCACTCCCTTCAAGTTTCGCATCACACCCCCTTGCGCCACATGGAAATCGCAACCATGTCCATCACAATGGCGAATCGAATTGAAATATTACAAATTAATCAGCCAGTCCATCCCATAATAGACATGTGGTTTGCGATTAAGCTCGGATCAATGGCGCACAAAGTTAAGTCCTTAACATTGCGGGCGAGACTACCACATCCCCCAAGTACAAGCTGTACTTCCCCCTTTCTTGCCACGATCACTGCTTGAGTGCAAAACCAATTGTATAACCAAGCCAGCGTCACACCAATGACGTGGCACAAATTTTAATACACGTGGCACCAACCACAGTTCCATATGTCATTAATTCAAATTAATAATTTAACATGTGTGATGAGACCAATCGTAAATATAAACTGGCTAAGCAATCTAATCGTACCAACCCATGTGATAAATAAACTAGCATCACTAATAAATTTCCCAACCTATGGTGACAAAGGCATCATGGTATTTCAAAGTGTCAAGGAGGTATAATTGCAATTGGGACAATAACTACCTGTGCAACGGTTTGAATAAAAATAGCAATGCAATGTAATTTAAAGCAAAATAATTAAATAATAGTTTGCAAAATTGGGTTCAACATGATCAAGGGACACGACTTGCCTTCGTTATGCTCGTGAGGTACTCTGGTCTTACAGCGCGAAACACGCTCCTCAGGAATCGAATCTAACGAGAGAAAGCGACCGAAAACAAAGAAACACATAAAATGACAAGAAAATGAACTCCAAAATTCACAAAACCAGAACCAACAGCTAGAGCTCGATTTTAGATGAATTTAGAAAAAGAAGAGGTCAATCGGAGCTAGGACGGAGGAGAAGCGGGCTCCGGAAAATTAATTCAAAATTAATTCAGGAAAATCGGAAAAGTTCTTGTCTTTGTGAACCCGGTCCACGAGATTCGAGTCCACCGTGGAGCGGTCCACGTAACTGATGCATGGGCGCGAGGTGGCGCGGCGGGCGTCTTGGCGTGGCGGCGGCATATCTTGCCACGTGGCACATCTTGTGTGGCGGTGGCGTGGCATTTGCCACGTGGCTCGAGGCGGCTAGGGCGGCGTGGCGCTGGCGTGGCATGCCGTGTCATGCCACGTGGCCTAGAGCTGGCGTGGCCCGCCCGGGTGCTGCCACGTGGCTAAGGCGGAGTTGGCGGCTCGGGCGCGGGCGGCGTGGCGAGATCCGGCGGCGAGACGCGGCGCGTGGCAGATCTGAGCCTCGGCTCCAGATCTGGCGGGCGCGCGAGTTGCGCGGCGGCGCGGCGGCAGGCTCGATCGGCGGCGCGTGGCGGCTCGCCACGCGTCCTTGCGTCAGCGAAGATGGCGCTTGGCGGCGAAGCGGCGCGGGAGCGCTTGCGGGAGCGGGCGACAGCGGCGGCGCGCGAGGCGGATCGGCGGCAGCGTGCACACGGAACCGAGGCGTTCGGCTGATTTAACACGCGAGCCGAGGGAGTTCGATCGATTCTACAGCGACAGCGCGCCGCGCGAGCGGGTTAGGCGGCTGAGATGCGACCACGCCGGGCAAGATCAGACGGCGGGGATTGATTAGGAGTTAGGGTTCGCGGGCGCGAGAGGCGAGCGAGGCGTGATGCGTGAGCGCTACGGCGATCGGCGCCAGGGCGCGCGCGAGCGCGAGCGGCCCTGAGTGCCGCCTGCGTCGACGGGCGAATGCGCGGCGCGTGGCGTGGCGGGATCGGCGGCGGGCGCGCGCATGAGGAAAGGGTCTGCGGCGGCGCGCGGCGCGGGATTGGCGACGCGTGGAGGAGAGAGGGAGATCGGGCGGCTGAGGTTAAATCCTTTTCTTTTCTTTTTCCAGAAATTCAAATAAACTTCTAAAAGCTCTAGAAAATAGCAAATAAATCCCAAAAATTCACCAAAAATACCAGAAAATTCCTTGAGACCTGAGGAACACAAATAAAATATTTTCCACTTATGTTAATGTTTATTTTAATCATATTAAATCATTTAAAACTTTAAAAATTCATTTGAAGCTTCAATTAATTTCAGAAAATTCCAGAAAATTCATTTTTGAAATCCAGGCTTTAAAAATCTCAGAAAAACAGGATGTTACAAACCTTACCCCCTTAAACGAGATCTCGACCCCGAGATCTGGGCCAACTAAGAGAATAGGTTCGGAAACTCCGCTCTGAGATCCTCCTCGCGCTCCCAGGTGGCTTCCTCCTCGGAATGGTTGCTCCACTGAACTTTGCAAAAACGGACCGCTTTATTCCGGGTGACTCGCTCTGACACTTCCAAGATTTTGACTGGGTGCTCTTTGTACGACAGATCCTCCTGCAGGTCAACGGCCTCAACTGGCACAACCTCCTCTGGTACGCGCAGGCACTTCTTCAGCTGGGACACATGAAAGACGTCATGTACCCCACTGAAGGACGCAGGTAGCTCCAACTGATAAGCAACCTCTCCCCTGCGTTTCAGAATCCTGAACGGACCAACATATCTCGGTGCAAGCTTCCCTTTTAGCTGAAACCTCTTCACACCCTTGAATGGTGTGATCCTAAGATACACAAAATCATCTGGCTCAAAACTCAGCTCTCGGCGTCTGGTATCTGCATAGCTTTTACGTCTCGGCTGGCGGCTTTCAACCTTTCCTGTATCAAGCGGACCTTATCCTCAGCTTCTTTCAAACAGTCTGGGCCAAAAACCTGACCTTCCCCCGTCTCTTTCCAATTGAGAGGGTCTGCATTTCTGCCATACAATGCCTCAAGCGGTGACATCTACAAACCGGCACGATAAGCTGTTGTTGTATGAGAACTCGCAAAAGGTAAACAATTGTCCACTAGACCCATGATCAAGCACACAGGCTCTCAACATGTCCTCCAGAATCTGATTAACTCGCTCTGTCTGACCATCTGTCTGGGGGTGATATGCTGTACTGAAATTCAGGTGAGTTCCCATAGCCTTATGGAAACTACCCCAAAACCGAGAGGTGAACTGCGATCCACGATCTGACACAATCTTCTTGGGCACACCATGCAAACTGACAATCCTGGACATATATAGCTCTGCCAATCTGTCACCACTGTAAGTCGTCTTAACTGGAATGAAATGAGCAACCTTGGTCAATCGGTCCACAATGACCCAAATCGAATCATAGCCCTCTTTGGTCTTAGGCAGACCGACTATGAAGTCCATACCAATTTCTTCCCACTTCCACTCGGGAACTTTCAATGGCTGTAGCAAACCTGCAGGTCTCTGGTGCTCTGCCTTTACTCTCTGACAAACATCACAAAGGGCTACATACTCAGCGATCTCACGCTTCATGCTTGGCCACCAATACTTATCCTTAATGTCTTGGTACATCTTGGTACTGCCTGGATGAATCGAATACAGTGACTCATGAGCCTCTTTTAACAACACATCCTTTAGTTCTTGCTTGTTGGGCACACACAAACGCTTGCTTGAACCACAAGGTTCCTGGTCATCCACCAAAATCGACTCTTTACCTTCACTTAAATTCTTTACGATCCATTGAAATGCCTCATCATCCGGTGAGCACAGGCGAATCGACCATCAAAGTAGGTTTGCATCTCCATAGTGCCAAAAATCACAGCTCAACCAACTCAAGGCTAAGCTTCGAAATTCCTCATGCAAAGTGGTGACTCTCTCGAACCATCAACGAATTGCAGTATACCTTTACGCTCAAGGCATACGCAACAACATTAGCTTTCCCGGGATGATAATGTATGCCCACATTATAATCCTTTATCAGCTCTAACCACCTCCTCTGCACGAGGTTAAGCTCGGACTAGGTAAAGATGTATTTGAGACTCTTATGATCCGTGTAAACCTCACATCATTACCCATCGATAATGTCGCCAAATCTTTAAAGCATGCACTCTGGCCGCCAACTCTAAATCATGGGTAGGGTAGTTCTCCTCATGCGGTCTCAAGCGGCGTGAGGCATAGGCTACCACTCTCTTGTCTTGCATCAAGACACAACCCAAACCTTTGCGCGAGGCATCGCAAAATATCTCAAAATCCTTATTAATATCGGGCAACACAAGCACCGGGGCTGTGGTCAAACTCTCCTTAAGTTTAAAACTCTTCTCGCACTCTGGCGTCCAAGTGAATTTCTTTTCTTTTTGAGCAATGCGTGAGGTGTCAGCCACCTTGGAAAATCCCTCAATAAAGCGGCGGTAGTATCTGCCATACCAGAAAACTCGACACAGGTAACTAAAGTGGGTGATTGCCAATCCAAAACATCACTTACTTTCCCGGGTCAATCGCGACTCATTCGCTGTCAACACATGCCCTAGAAAGCGACTTTCTTCATCAAAACTCACATTTGCTGAACTTTGCATACAACTGATTATCTCTCAATTTCTGCAATGCTAACCTCAAGTGCTCCTGATGTTCCTCCTCATCCTTGGAATATATCAAAATGTCGTCAATGAACACAACGACAAACTTGTCCAAATATTCCATAAACACTTTATTCATCAAATACATGAAATATCTTTGGAGCATTAGTCAAACCAAATGACATCACTGTGAACTCGTATAGACCATAACGAGTCGAGAAGGTTGTCTTGGGTATGTCCTCCTTACGTATCCTCATCTGATGATATCCTGATCTCAAATCAATCTTGGAGAACACTCCTGCTCCCTTAAGCTGGTCAAACAGGTCATCGATCCTGGGCAGAGGGTACTTATTTTTGACGGTGACCTCATTAAGTGCTCTGTAGTCCACACACATGCGCTGACTACCATCCTTTTTCTTGACGAACAACACTGGCGCTCCCCACGGGGACGAACTCGGTCTGATGTAACCCTTATCCAAAAGCTCCTGAATTTGCTTCTTCAACTCTGCTAAGTCATTGGCTGGCATCCGGTAGGGTCTCTTGGAAATCGGAGCGGTACCTGGCACAAGCTCAATCAGAAACTCAACCTCCCTCTCGGTGGCATACCCGAAGATCATCTGGAAACACGTCGGGGTACTCTCTGACAACTGGTACACCCTCCAACTGGATTACCTTGCTCTGGTAAATCATGACTGGCTCTGGCTGACACTCACTGGCTGCGAATCGCACCTTAACTCCATCTGAATTGGTTAAGGTCTTTGCGCTTCGCTCCCACAATCTAACACCGCTGCTTGCTTCGGCCAATCCATTCCCAAGATTACATCTAGGAATGCATATCCAACAAAATCAGTCGTCGCCCGAACTCAACTCCCCGAATGGTTATCCTAACTCTGGACAACCTAGGTTGGATCTCAACTCGGATCCGGGATTGATTAAAGAACATCCAAGAGCAACGATTTTCAATTGTTGCTTTAAAGCAAAACTCGAGAAACAAACGAATGCGAAGCTCCGTAATCAAATAAAACGGTGGCAGAATCAATGTACGAAACGCATCGATCACAACGCCTCGTGCTGCTCGGGCATCTTCTGCGTGACGTGGTTCACCTGACCTCTCACCACCGGCGCCCCGCTGGCTCGACTCGAGGCCGGGGTGCTCGCCCCTGCTTCCCGGTAGGGGTACGACCGGGTGTGGCTCCCAAGTCAAAACGAACTGGCGTCGGGGCCTGCCTCTGAGGGCACTTGCTAGCATAGTGTCCCACCTCATGACACTTGAAGCAAGTGATGGATGCTGCTGAATTATTGCTCTTCTGCTGCTGCTGTCCACTGGAACCACCAGGACGCCGACCGACCAAATCGCGCGCGGTCCGAGCCGGGTCCGGAACTCAAGATCGCCGCTGCCGCCGCTGCGTGGCACTCGTGCGGCCGGTAGGAACCAAAACGAGGCCTCGAGATCTGGTGTGACTGTGATCCCTGCTGGATCAACCTCCTCTTGCGAGACTCCTCGAGCTCGCGGCGACTCTCTTCGATGAGAATGGCCTTATCCACCAATTGCTGAAAACTGGCATAGTCGTTGCCTACGACTTGCACCTTCAAAGCTGGGTTCAAACCTTTCTTGAACCTCTTCTGGCGAGCTGCATCTGTTGCTACATCCTCTGGCGCGTAGCGAGCCAACTGAGTGAATTTATTGAGATATTCACTCACTGACAGGTTCCTTTGCTGGAACTCCCGAAACTCATCCTTCTTCATCTCGACCACTCCATCCATGACATGAGCGATATGGAAAGCCTTGGCGAATTCCTTCCAAGTGATGTTGTGCTGGTTCTCATGGCGCAAGATGAGTTCTCCCACCACTCTGCTTCTTTGGTCCCTCAAGCTGATGTGCTGCATACAAAACCTTCTCCCTGTCGGTGCATTGAGCCAAGTTCAGTTTCTTCTCAACTGAACGGACCCAGTCGTCGGCCTCCAAGGGCTCTGATGAATTGGAGAAAACAGGCGGTCTTGTCCTCATAAACTCTGCATAGCTGGTCTGCTGACGAGGTGCTGGTGGTGGTACTGGCTCCTGGTGCTGTCGCTGCATCATAGTCTGCATAACCTGCATCATGGTCTGCATCATCCGAAGTCCGCCATCAAGAATCGATCGAGGGTGGGATCCAAGATAGGTGGCACCGCTGCGCACATCGCTTCTCTCGGGTCCTGGTTCCCCGACATGCGGTGGAGGAGTTCCTGGTATCAACCATCTTGCTCTGAAAAGAAAACAATCTTGATGACCAAAGGTAAAAGACGAGAGGGAAAAGCATAGATAAGAGGTAAATGCGTCTAAGGGGGTTTTGCTTAATGGAGACCTAACTAAACAAACACTTAGCCAAAAGGCTAACAAAGAAACAACAAAAATAAACTCCAATAAAAGATTTGACATGATCGCAATATAATGCTTTTAAGGCAATATTTGCAGCTCACATCACACTCAACTACAAATAAAATCCAACGTGTCTACTCGCACTATCTACTCAAGGCTCCCACTCGGTCCCGACAAATAGGGTACATCGCTATCGCCCTCGAGAATCGCAGTAGACAACCCACGAGTTGCGGATCGGCGGCATCGCTCTCCGACCGGGCTGGGTGAACCGGCCGAGGTAGGCGCGACGATCTCCGGTGATACGACGTCTCTCCTCCGGGCTCGGCGGTGTGGCGACGGTGAGGTATCGGCGATCGCGGTCGGGCTCCTCCCGCATCGCTCGTAGTCTCGGGGTGGCTCCGCATCGCTCCTTGAACTTCCGGACGAGTCCGCCATGTTGATCTTGTATAGCTTGCAAAGTCGACGGATGGCTTTGTGCGCAACTCCTTGCCGACATCTCCCACCGCACCGGTGTTCTTGAAACCGTGATGTAGCACCCGCTGCCGACTCGGGTGGTGAAGTATAGCCCGGAGATGCTCCCGATCGTTGACCTTTTGCTTCTCATCCTTGGTGAGGTAGACGGGCGATCTCTTAAATCCGAGGCTCCGCAACGCAACGCGTAGAAGTGACCTCCATCCTCCCGTCGGGTGTAAGAAGCTTGGGACATCTAATGCATTTATAAAGGAAAGATCGGTTATAACTTTAGAAAAACAAATTTTGCAAGAGTTGAAGTAGAGACAAGAATCCTTAAGAATGAGGTAAGAAGATAGAGATATTACTAAATATCAAGTTTAGTTGGTTTGATTTAGAAAATAAATTTTTGGGCTATCGACCAATTTAACTAGGGCTTGTCTCTGATCGATATGGCTCGATACCATCTCTGTCGAGATCCGAATATGCAAATCGGTCTCTCGTAAACTGCACTAGTCCAGGATCACGCTAGTGCACACGATCAAACATAGATGTCATCACGACCATACACACGACAATAATAAAGGAAAACTCGAATATCGATAAAATATCAAAGGTGCGACCTTATGGCCAAGCTTACAATATCTCTAGCCTAAGGGCTTAACAAAATAGCAATGAAATCCAAAATAAAGCGTAGCGACCAATCGACAAGCCACGGGCTATCGAGTGGAGAAGCGGCCTAATCCGTGAAGTCGTCGTAGTACTCTCCTACGGCACCTCCTGCCGATAGTACTCCTCTCCTCAATCGAGCAACATAGGCGTAAAGCCGTGAGTACATTGGTACTCAAAGAAGTCGTTTGTAACAATAAATGCAATATAATATGCAAGGCTTACCAAAGGAAGGCTGAAAGGTTAATTTGCATAAAGGCATTTATTGATGAAATATATTAAATAACTTGAAAGCGAAAGTTAATCAAAACAAGAATAATAGATAATCAAAGGAATAAACATGAACCACTTGTGAACACCAATTCACAAGTTAAACCAACAATGAACTACCCGTCCACCCCAACATAAACCACCAAGTTATAAATGAAACACTAACCCTCGTGTGAAATCCCGAGCACCGCCCATGACCGAGGACGCGGCTATTCGAATAGTTTTACACTCTGCAGAGGTTGCACAAGCTGTACCCACACGATGTGATTAGCCTAGGCCTAAGGAAATCACAACAAGGCCTTTACAATGCTCTATCTCAATACAATCACGCCCGCTAGGGTTTCGCATCACACCCCCTTGCGCCACATGGAAATCGGCAACCATGTCCATCACAATGGCGAATCGAATTGAAATATTACAAATTAATCAGCCAGTCCATCCCATAATAGACATGTGGTTTGCGATTAAGCTCGAGATCAATGGCGCACAAAGTTAAGTCCTTAACATTACCCGGCGAGACTACCACATCCCCAAAGTACAAGCGTACTTCCCCCTTTCTTGCACGATCACTCGCGAGTGCAAAACCAATTGTATAACCAAGCCAACGTCACACCAATGACGTGGCACAAATTTTAATACACGTGGCACCAACCACAGTTCCATATGTCATTAATTCAAATTAATAATTTAACATGCGTGATGAGACCAATCGTAAATATAAACTGGCTAAGCAATCTAATCGTACCAACCCATGTGATAAATAAACTAGCATCACTAATAAATTTCCCAACCTATGGTGACAAAGGCATCATGGTATTTCAAAGTGTCAAGGAGGTATAATTGCAATTGGGACAATAACTACACTGCAAAGGTTTGAATAAAAATAGCAATGCAATGTAATTTAAAGCAAAATAATTAAATAATAGTTTGCAAAATTGGGTTCAACATGATCAAGGGACACGACTTGCCTTCGTTATGCTCAGCGGGGTACTCCTGGTCTTCTGGCGCGAAACCTGCTCCTCCGGAATCCGAATCTAACGAAAGAGAAAACGATGAAAACAAAGAAACACATAAAATGACAAGAAAATGAACTCCAAAATTCACAAAACTAGAACCAACAGCTAGAGCTCGATTTTAGATGAATTTAGAAAAAAGAACGGGGTCAATCGGAGCTAGGACGGAGGAGAAGCGGGCTCGGAAAATTAATTCTAAAATTAATTCAGGAAAATCGGAAAAATTCTTGTCTTTGTGAACCCGGTCCACGAGATTCGAGTCCACCGTGGACGCGTCCACGTAACGATGCACGGGGCGGCGGCCGACACGGCGGGGCGTGCTGACGTGGCAGCAGCATATGCTGCCACGTGGCACATGCTGACGTGGCAGCTGACGTGGCTGCCACGTGGCTCGGGGGGGCGGCTAGGGCTAACGTGGCGCTGACGTGGCATGCCACGTGTCATGCCACGTGGCCTAGGGCTGACGTGGCACGCGCTGGTGCTGCCACGTGGCTAGGCCGGTAGCGCGCTCGGCGCGGCGGCGTCGGCGGGATCCGACAGCGGGGGGACGCGCGCGTGGCGATCTCGGGCCTCGGCGATTCGAATCGGCGCGGCGGGGATTGCGCGGCGCGGGCGCGGGCGACGGCTTGATCGGCGACGCGTGGCTGGCGCGGAGGGCGGATCGGCGACGTGCCGCGTGAACCGAGGACGCCCGGCTGATTTTAACACGCGAACCGAGGAGTTCGATCCGATTCTGGCGACGGCGACGGCGCGGACGCGCGACGAGGTTAGACGGCTACGATGGCGGCCACGCCGGCAAGATCGGACGGCGGGGATTGATTAGGTTAGGTTAGGTTCGCGCGCGGCGGGGGAGCGAGCGGCTTGTGATCGCGCGGGCGCGTCAGGCGGCGGCCGAGGGCGCGGGCGGCGGGCGAGGGTGCCGCTGCCGCAATCAGCCGTCAGCATGGATGCGCGACAGCGTGGCGCGAGATCGACGGCGAAGCGAAGGCGCGCGCGGGAAAGGGTCTGGCGGCGGCGCGCGGCGCGGGATTGGCGACGCACGTGGCGGAGAGAGGGAGATCGGGCGGGCGAGGTTAAATCCTTTTCTTTTCTTTTCCAAAATTCAAATAAACTTCTAAAAGCTCTAGAAAATCGCAAATAACTCCCAAAAATTCACCAAAAATACCAGAAAATTCCTTGAGACCTGAGGAACACAAATAAAATATTTCCAACTTATGTTAATGTTTATTTTAATCATATTAAATCATTTAAAACTTTAAAAATTCATTTGAAGCTTCAATTAATTTGAAAAATTCAGAAAATTTATTTTGAAATCCGTGCTTTAAAAATCTCAGGAAAACAGGATGTTACAGTTGGTCAAGGATGGAAAACATTCTTCATGTCATTTGCAGCATGGAGTACATATGCTACAACACACACCGGCGTGCAAGAACCCCGGGGTCACACCTGCCTTGAGCTGTCGGCGCCGTCATCGTCGCGCCAGGCAACTCCATCCAGCCATTCGCCAAGGTTCCCCTCGCCGTACATGTTCCGCCACAGCTCCACCTTTGCCGCGGCCTCCCCGATGTACTCCCAGATCTGTTCGTGAAAAAACCGAGCGGCGGGCGAAAACGCGCGCACGGCATCGACATCACTCGGCCCAGCCAGCATCTCGGTGCTGGTCGCCCAATTCGTCGACGTGACGGCAGCCCCGGTGCTGGAGAAGAGCACACGCTAGGCATGCGGTCACGTAGGAGCAATGATTGCAAAAGGACGTCGCGGCGGCCTGAGCGAGATTGGCCGCTTCCCCAACCCGTCGGAGTGTTCGTGAAAGCTCTTCGGGTCCGAAGGAGCGAGTGGCACCTCCGCAACAAGGTTTTCAAGGGTGCCCTCCAGCGCCAGCATAGCCTCCCATGCCGTCGCCAAGACGTCGCCCAGCGCCTGGTCCCTCTCCCTCAGAGACGCAGGAAGGCGGCCATTCTCTTCCTCCAGCATGGCAACCTGTTGGAGCAAGCCGTCCTGCTCCTCCACTGCTGCCTGCCGAGCCGATGCCACCAGCTCCGTGGCATATGAGACGGCCCCCGCGCGTTCCGCTTCGAGGCGCCGCATGCGGTCGTCCTTAGCGGAATGCGCCTCCTCCGACGCGCGAAGGGCCCCTTTGGCGACGCGCAGCTGGTCCACCAAGGCCTCTCGTTCCCGGATATGGGCCGCCTGCAACGCCCGGCTAGGGGCAAAGGTCTACGCGATAAAGCGATTAGTACACCTTCCAAGAGCCGTGTGCCGCTCAGGGTCAGATGATTACCCTCATTTCGGAGACCTCTAGCACTCTCTCTAGCAATCCCAATCCACAAGTCTGCAACGCCTGACGGTCCAGATAGGTGGCCGCGCTATCTGCCACCTCCTTCCACGCTGCCAGCACCTCCGGCCTAGGGACAAAGTCTACTAGACTTTGCGCGGCACCCACGGTGACGACTTCGGCGGCGCCGGAGCCGGAGGTCCCTCCCAAGTGGACGTCCTCGTGCCCCAAGGGACGCTCACGCTCGGGGAGGCACGCTGCTGCAGGGGGACATGGCGGTCAGCCTTGCGAACGCATAGCAGGTCACACCAGGCAATGCAAGTCTACCTTCAACTCCGCCCGAGTCCGCAAGGGTCTTGGCATCCCCGGCAACCTCGCCGGGCAGGGGGACCTCTGTGTCGGAGCTCAGCTCCACCAAGCCCTCGCCCCTGGCAGCCACCGACCTGATCGAAGCTGTGGGGACATCAAGGCGCTCGGTGTCTGAGTCGAGTCCCATAGGGCTCCGACCTTGCTCGCCATAGCGAACTCCCTCGCGCGAGCGAAGGGGCGATTATGTGCGGGGCCGCTTCATCTTCGGGGAGTGAGAGGGCGGCCCCGCCTCGAAAACCGCCGAAGACGGAAGTCCCACCATGCTGGGAACGGACTCCGCCCCAGCATCCTCCGCGGGAGACGGCTGCGCCTCAACGCCGGCTGGCGGCGAAGCAGCCCCCGCGCTTGCCTCCAAGTCGGCATGCTTCGCCGAGTCGGCACCTGCGCCCGTTGGCAATCCCTCCCCCACGGAACTACGGAGAGGTGGACGTGGGACCGGAACGGTGTGCTCTGGCACCTTAATACCCAAGGCTTTGCACACGTGGTTTAGCCGCCCCAGGCCTGCCTCCGCGGTTGCAGATACGCGCAGTGTGTGTTCCCTGGCCGTCTATGGTCCGAGAATATGCCCACCGCACGCTCCACGTCTTCCAGGGGAGCACCTGCGAGGGGCACGGGGGCACGTTGTAAAACTAACAGCCCCAACAAATAGCACACGAAAACAAGCTCCGGCGCAACTTACGCGGACCGAAGGGTCGCGGCAACGAGCACACGGACGGGCGGACGTTGTCGCGCTGAAGCTTCCCAGGAGTAACACGCCACTCCATGACAAGTGGCGCCGTGCCATACATGATGAACTCCTCAGCGAGGTTGCGCATGTTGAAGCGGGCGGTGATCCCCACAAGCCTCCGCGCTATTCGCTCATCCTCATCATCTACCGGTGCGCCGGGCGTGGTGTTAACCGCCACCAGCCGCCCCGAACACTCAAGGCCGCTACCGCTCGCCACGCGGTGGTAGAACCGCTGCCTCATCTAGTTCGGCCCCCACTCCGCCCGACTCGACTCCGCGGGAAAAATCTTCTCGCACTGTGGGCACAAGACGAGGTCGATGCTGCCAAAGCCGGGCAACGCCCCATCCCCCTGGTCCTCCGATGCACACCGGACATTGTGGAGAAATGCAAATAGCGACGCAGTCAGCCAGCACGCCTCCGTGCGCAGCGCCCAGCTGTACACGGCAAGACGGGCTAGCACATTCGGCGTTATCTGCGCCAGCTCAAGCCCCAAAGCCCGTAGGACGTCTCCGACAAGTCGGGCGGCCGGAATGCGCAACCCCGCCTCGAAGTAGGTGATGAACACAATCACCTCCGACGTTTTGGGGTGCGGTTCGGTCTCGTCGCCCGCGGGCAGTCGCACCTCCCGGTGGTCCGACAGCTTCCCTTCGCGCACAAGGCCACGAATTGTCTCTTCCGTCACCAGCGTCAAGCCCAGGACACGGGAGAACGGACCCCCTACTTTCTCCACCGCCGTCCACCATTTGTCCGCATGTGCGGAGTCGGGCCCCTCGAGCGTGTATCCCACCTCGAGCGGCGACGGCCGCCGGAAGACGGCGTTGTCATCGGCCGGCTGGGCGCGCGCTCCGTCGTGTGCCATCGTCCTCCTACAGCTCTGTGACGAAGAAGGCAGCAAGGAAGCCGGAGATTGGGGCGTGTGATCAGCAGCTACAAGGCAAAGCGATGAAAGTGCAGGTGGTATAACGCAAGGGGTATTTAAAACCCCTACGTCTCCCACGTCATTGGTGAGCATAACTACCCGAAGGCGAATCGCCCACCTTCCCATGATCGTGACCGCAGTGGCACACCTACCCATCCGCGCTAGGCCCGGTCAAGCGACGGTCATACCAAAGGCCCTGACAGCGCACGACGCGCCAACAACGTCCCGCCATGCGTCCGCTCGGGAATCTGTGCAAAACAACCCGGCTCCGCTTTCGACGACATCTTCACCTCCGTAAGGTAGCCCCGGGTCTACCTTCGGCCTCGACGCGCACCCGCGCGTCGGAGCAGCACGACAGGAGGCGCCCCCCGGTTTCAGAGGGCGCTCGCGGAGCAGAGCATGCAGCGGAGTCCGCGCCGGTCGACGCAAAGCCAGCCAGTCACGCGGGACGTCGTCACCAAAGCGCACACAGGACGCGCCGGTCGGTTGGGTGATCGTGCGACCGGCGCACTTGTACCCCGCACAAAGCAGAGCTCAACCGCTCGAAGCGCAACGGCCTCCTTCCCCGCGGCCACACTGTGGCCGGCGATCGTCGAATATCATCCTCGAAAATAGGCCTCCTTCAGTTCATCAACATGGCGATGTTCTTCCGCATGTTCATGAACTGAAGAAGGCATATTTTCGCAATCAAGACCATCTCAAATACGCTCGGAAGGCGCTACAGCCCTCCTGGTATATATACACAGCTGCCCTCCGCGTGGGGAAATCAACCGGTGGAAGTCGAAGCGGCGCGATCGCCCACATGCGGACAAGCGCAACCGGCGAAAGTCGAAGCGACGTGGCCACTATCGTGCGTGCGACATCCCAACTTGTTGCATCTGCGTACCTTGCCTGCGTCGATGAAGTCTTCGCCCCCGCAGGCCAACTGCGACCTCGCCTATGGACTCCGGCTCCGAGTTTGTGCGGCCACGATCGAGACCGACGCACCAATAGCGCCCCGCCATGCCTCTGCCTGGGCATCTGCGCATAGCAACTCCAGCTCCGCGCCTTCGCCTTCCGAGAAGCCTTCGCCTTGGCGGGGCGACTCTGGCTCTGCCCTCCATGAAACCTTCGCTTCCGCAGGGCAACCCCGGTTCCACCTTCGGCTCTCACGCAACCGCGCGTCGGCACGCCGCGCCAGAAGGCGCCCTTCCTGCTTCGGTGGCTCGGGACAACCTGACACTCGCAGCACATCATATCTCTTCACTCTTAACACAACCGTTTTCGCACCCTAATGTGTCCCACGTCTTCCATGGATGCTAGGTTGCAGAGAGCGCCGGCGCAACAGGTCAGCCGGAAGGCGCCCACACCGATCGCCGCAAGGCCAACCACCGGACACGTGGTCACGGACGCAAGGGATGACCCTAGGCTCGGAGGATATCTCAGACACGGCCCGACGCCTCTTCCTCAGCGCGGGGCGCAAATCTTTCTGCCAGCTCAAGAATGTACCTTCTTCCGTCCACAAGCATGCACAGAGCGCCGTAACTGACGCTAACCCTGTCGCATGCTCGTGAGTAGAAGAGGTATATTCTTGAGATACGCCGTCACAACAATACTTTGCCGCGCCGCTACGGCCGCATAACCGGCGGAGAGTCGAACCGACGCGGCCTCCCACGAGTGCCCAACCGGCGGGAGTCCAGCCGACGCGGTCGCTCACGCGTGCGCGACGTCCCAACTTCCCGCGCCCGCCTGCTCATCTAGCATCGGCGAGGTCTCTGCCTCCGCAGCGCAACTGCAACTCCGCCTACGACCACCCGGTGCACGACTTCAACATCGACTCCACTGCGGCCCCGCGGCTTCGACAACGCGGAGCCACGAGGGGCTACATGCGCCAACTCATCTTCGCCCACAATCACACAACGTCACAGGCCACAAGGACGGAGGGGGTCAAAGGGCTTGGCGACATGGCTTCAGCCTGTGAAGCCCTTCACCATGAGAGGCTCCTGTTGTAGGGGTGGCCCCCACCTAAACCCAGCTAGCCTATTGAGAAGGTAATAAACTATGTACAATGACGTAGTTGCCCTCGAGAGGAGGCTCGGTGTAAAGCTACGATTGTAAAGACGCTCCTTACGAGGGAACGCATATATATCATAACAGAGCCCTTGGGAAATGCCAAGAGGACATTTGCTCACCTAACTTTCCGCTACGATATACCTCTCTCTCTGTTTGATTTGTAGCCACAACAAAAAGCTATCGGTAAAAGACAATATGAATAGTCCCTTAATCAACATGATGTGCAAAGACAAATAGGCAGAGTATATATTAGGGAGTAGGGATCAGATGTTGTTAGTTTAGTCTTTGGATTATTGGCTTTTTCTGCTTGTTCGTCATTTTCTTTGAATGCTTATTGGTCTTCATCACTTAATTTGTACCAGATTTTATAATTTTTCTTCGTATTGTTGCACTACTTGCTTTTTTTCGCTTCTTGATTGCCAAGATGATGTAAGTTCATCAAGCTATTGAAAAATAATCCAACGCCAAAGTATATTGTTTATTGTTTACTGACAAACCTCTTGTCAATTACTCTCTCCATTTCGCTACATTTATCCATAGCCTACCGTACACACAGGCCAATAAAATATTAAATCTAGCAAAAAGTTAGTGCCAAATTGTAGCATCATAATTTTTTAGTTTTCAAAAGTCTTCTAGTCAAAATAGTATTTTATAATATTTTCATGAATTTCTATAATTAAATAAAGCTTAAAGTTAATTTCCAAAATTAAAATGATTTAATGTGAATAATCTAGACAAAAAAACAAATCCAAAAATATTTCATTTGAGTTCCTAGTGTTCCAAATTATTTTCCTAAATTTTCTAAAAAAATTTCTAAGGTTGTTTGCTATTTTTAGTGGCTTATTTGAATTTCTTATATTTTCTAAAAATAAAAAACTAATTTAAATTTATGAAATCTCCATGGGCCGAATTTTTCCTAAGCCATGTCTATTTCTCCCTGCTCCACTACCCTGCCCAATCAAGCAGCGCCATGTGTCCACAGCCCCGCTGTTGCTGACATGTGGGCCCCACCTGTCAACATCATCATCCCCACCGTGTCCGGATAGGACATGTAGCTCCGCTGAGCCTAAGCTGGACTTTCCTCTGAGTTCCGACTTCCTGCATTAAAATCATGTCGTTGTGTTCGTTTTTCGCACCCCGAGCCACCTGTTGGAATATGGGTAGGCTACACTAGTGCAAATTAAAATAATTTTACCATGTAAATCATGAAGCTATGCGAGTGAGAGATCATAGATCGTTACCACTAGATGCGTAGTGCAATGAAGTAGAGTTGAAGCGGTAGATTTAACGAAGAGCGCGTCGGTGTAAGCGAAAGTAGTCGATCGTCCTCTGGCTAACCATCTCCTCCTTGCGATCGTTTCGATCAGCACTGCAGTCATAGCCGTGTCTTTACCGAGGTCCACATGTCCATGGAGGGAACACCGTGTGTCGATATGCTAGCACCAATGCGCACGGCAGGGGTTATGAGAGGTAGCGGCTAGGGTTTTTAGGATGTCGCCCGTAGCCCCCGCACATCTCATTATATAGCATCCAATCGGATCCTTATCTGATACAAGTGAAGATTGAATCGCACTCGAAAACTATCATCCTAACCCTTATCGTTCCAGCCCATTAAGTGTGTGACCCTGTAGGTTCATGTACATTTGGCCATGAGCCGAAAACTCCTTTCCGATCCATAAATCGGTAGTAGTCCCTAGCAGGACATAACGACCCACAAATATACATAAAGATTATATCGGACGAATCTATATAATGCTTATGTACCGACCCCTTTGCCTCACGATACTAGATCGAACTCAAGGCGTGAAGCGTGCCATCCTATAATAGTTCGATCCTTCATTCGAACCTGTGATGGATTACTCAGTTGTGATTGACTCTTCAACCACATTCGGTATGGCCATGCACTTCCTTAATCCAATCACATCAAGAGGCCCAGAGATATCTCTCATGTTATATAAGAGGGGTAAATTTCATCTTGATCACTTATATTTCTCCGCATGTTTCATAATAAACCCAAAAGCTACCTTTATGACCACCCAGTCACGGAGTATTGTTTGGTAACCCCTAAGTAAACTATTACACATGTAGGAAACAACGACGATCTCAGGTCTAAGGATCCTATATACACTTAAGTCACGACGACCAACTGATGACACTTAAGAATATAACAATTCCCGCAGTGTTTCATGGTGGGTCAATCCAATATCATGTTCTCTAACATGTGTCCACATTATTGATTTGATATCCCATATTCATGATCCGTGAAACATGATCATTAATCAATACATGTGCTGATCTGTGAATCATAATTGTCTCACATAATGATATAAGATCAGGGATAATTTAGAATAATATCAAAAACATAAATAAAGAGTTTCACGAACAAGTCATATACTTGTTGATCAATATAAAAGACATTTATTCAAGAGACAAAATAATATATCATTCAAAAGATCATAAACATAGAAGTGATACAATCATCTCCATAATTGTCTCTAGGACATATCACTAACACCACCCTCTCCCGAAACCCTAGCTCGCCCCTCCGAAATTGCCGTTGTGCCACTGGATTGGAGTTCGAAGCTTTGTCACCGCTGTCATCTTTGTTGAGCAATTCTGTCACCAATAGTGAGTTCGGAGCCTCGCTATTGTCATCCTTGCCATTAGGGCTGGAAACGAGCCGAGCCGAGCCGGCTCGAGCCTGGCTCGGCCGAGCTCGCCGGAGTTGCGGCTCAGCTCGGCTCGGCTCATTTAGAAAATGAGCTAAAAGCCAGGCTCGGCTTGGCTCATTTCCTGGCTCGAGCCAGCTCGAATCAGCTCGCGAGCCATGAAAGCCAGCAACACTGCTACTGATTGAACTATTCTGGGCAACGCTGATTCAACGGCAACACTGGATCGATCCTTTGCAACATCAAAATAGAAATGGGAAAAATCAACAATATCAAAACTTTGGAGAATCTGAAATAGAAAGAAACACATCACAATATAAACACATCACAATATAATTAAGGAGCTGGGGTGCGGTGCGGCGGCCGGTGGATCGGGGAGTGGCGCGCGAGGCGATGGAAGATAGATCGGAGACGGGGGGGAGTGGCGGCGCCGGGGGCGGTGGAAGATAGATCGGCGGCGGGGGAGCGTGGAGGAGGCGGCGGGGGGGGGCCGGCACGTGAGCTGCAGGTGAGGCCGCTGGATCAGATCCGCCGTCGGATCCCACCCTTCTCCGCCCGGATCCGGCCTCGCCTCCGCCGGGGGAGGGAGGAGGCGGGGGAGGGAGGAGACGGCGGGGGGCGGGGAGGGAGGTGGCGGCAGCGGGGGGGAGCGGAGAGGGAGGAGGCGGCGGGGCCGAGGAGGGCAGGAGCGGAGGGAGGAGGCGGGGGTGGGGTGGGAGGAGGAGGCGGGGGGGGGAGGACAGGAGCGGGGTGGGAGGAGGCGCGGCGGGGGGGGAGGAGGAGGCGGCGGGGCGAGGGCGAGGAGCGGAGAGGAGGGAGGCGGCGGGAGGGGCGAGTGACAGCGAGAGCGAGCAGGTTGGATGGAGCGAGCGGGCAGGCGTGCGTTTTGGCTCGGCTGGCTCGATGGACGGGCGGGTGCGTGCGAGCGGACGGGTGCATGCGTATGTGTTGTGTTCTCATGTGACCACGGGATGTTTAGGAGCTCGTTTGGCTCGCGAGCGGCTCGTGAGCCGGCTCGAGCTTGGCTCGTTTTTTTTACGAGCTAGACATTAGGCTCGGCTCGGCTTGAATAATTACGAGCTCGAGCCGAACCGGCTCGAGCTCGTTACGAGCCGAGCCGGCTCGCAAGCCTCAAGCCAAATTTCCACCCTTACTTGCCATCGCCTTGACGTCCTCTACCTCGCCGCCGCCACTTGGATTTGGCTGGAGCCCCTCAGATTTGCACTATTATTGTGACTCGAGCCTTCATAGCCACTTTTTCCTCACCGCTGAGCTCAGCGTCCACACCGACGAGTTTGTCATCGTCTTCTCATCTATATGCACTACTCCAAGCCACCAAAACAGTCATCATTCGCTGTCGACGACCCTTAGTTCCCTTAACCTCCCAAAATTTCAAAATCTGTATAACTATTCTCAAAATCATCATTTCTGGTTTTATGCATTTTCAAAACAATCTGCATTAAAGAAAAGGTTTTCTTATTTTCTAGTAGTAGAAAATGGTTTTCTATATTTAATTAAAACTTGACCAGAGCATGGAAATAATTTATGTGAGTTATAATTAATCTAAGGAGCCTCCCCAAAATTTTTTATTATTTTTGGAGTTGGTTTGCTAATTTTAAAAATATAAATTTTATTTTATTTTAGTTAAATTAAATCAGAAAAAATTTAAATTCAAAACCTTTCTCTTAGGCCGAATTCGTTCCTATTAGCCAAACCTATCTCCTATTCTAGCCCAATCTCGGCCCGTGCACCGTCCTCCGGCCCGAGCCAACTCGCTCTTGTCCGATTCCTATTTTCTCCCCACTGTTAGCATATTTCTGTGTTTGTGCCTCCTCTCTCGTCGCCCTCCTCGAGCGACTAATAGTAATAGTCGGGGCCTGTTCGTCCTCCACGCGCTGCACTCAACATTGGAGCCAACTCTTGAGCACTGTAGGTCGGTAGTGTGCCTGCTAAAAGGAGACGCCTTTTGACTCCGCGAGCGTCTAGACACGAAGCCCGCGCTGCCCCCTCCTCCAAGTCAAGCTCGGTGTCCGTCGCAAGCCACCGCCACACGACATATTCATGACAAACTGAGCCCGGCCATGATTTTTTGAAGAGAAGAACGCCCTTGTCTCGTCGTAAAAGCCCTCCCTGACCGTGTTGTCTCCTTCGCTCTTTCGCCCGGAACGCCATCGCCGTCCTCAGCTCCAACACGCCTGCCACCGTGCTCTGCTGAGGCCCGCGCCCATTCGTAAAGAAGTGGGAAATTAAAGGACAAGACAAGATGATGTATCCATTGCCTTCGAACACAAAAAAAAAAAAGAAAGCTTCGAAGCAGCTTATGGAATGCCTGGAGCAATTGATGACCCAATGAACTTTGGTCCACCAACCTTTTGCAGCATCCTTGGTGGAGGTTAAAAAAATGTATGGTGATTGACACAAGAAAAGGATAAGAGGTTGGAACCAATTTATAATACATTTCGTCTTATTTCCACGGTGTTGACAAGGTCCATGGTTACAAATACACACTGAATAAATCATAATGCATTTCGAGGGTAACTGGACTTCTGTATATAATCCACCTTAATAACCTTTGTCATAGAAAGCATCGTGTAACTAGAATTTCAACAGATATGTTCTCTGCTCCAACTGATGATTTATGTGCATCATTTTAGATAGACCGTTAAATGCATCAGATGCAACTCTGCAAGATGTTCAGTTAATGAGATGTCGTAGCCAAATACATGAAAGAGAAATGTGCAAACATGCTCACAAGTCACAACCAACATACAGATGGAAAGTTATTCGCTAATCAACATTAGGATGGAAGAGCTTCAAAGCTGTAACTGTCCCCTACTCACATATACACACCTTTCCAGCAAAATGAAAGACGAAGGAACCAGGATGGTGTGGACATTCAACACACGAAATTCTGCCCATTTTACTACGCTTGACAAATTCAATACCATCACCGTTGCGTGCATGAAAACTAAATAAATTGGAATGTTCAACAAATGAGGGAAAAAACAATCTGAAAATTTGACCTGCATTGTTGCATGACTACAAAATTTACACAAGAGAACACAACATGTTAAAAAAGATCACGTGTGTCAAAACATTGTTGCAATGCATAGCACTAATTACAAAAAAAATTCCCAAACACAATAATATCAAACATTAGCTGCAAGGTATAATATATTAATTTGAAGATAAGAGGACCTCACGCACTCTTAACTAGTGATTGGGGGTTTGATTGTCTACCCAGAGCATTTTCAGCAGCCTGCATGTAACTAAGAAGTTGTTACATGTAAAGTGCAATCTACGAAATTTCTTGGTGGATATGTAGCAAAAATTATAACCAAGTCCAAAGCTCACCGGATAATAATCTAAAAATACAAGTGCCAGATAAGTTTTAGTCCACTAAGAAATCACCAAAAGTTTCACAAGATCCTAAACTATCTGAGAATAGCGTAACTTAACTCTAAAGAACAAAGAAGCAACATCATATGCACTCCTTAAGAATTAAGAAATGGCGTCAAAGACTTGGTCACAGATTAAACACAAGTCAAGTAGCTAGGGTAATATGAGCTGTGCTAGCTCGAAACATGCATCTTTGGCCACTGCTCCAGTTGTTCAAACCCTGCAGGTCAAATCCCCAGGGGACAGGTACTAATAAAGGCCTGCGGAGAGCTCTTTGTGGACCCAAGTGAGTGATGGCCTCCCCTTCAGTTTTTGGTAACTCCATATGCATAATTAGGAAGCCAAAGGTTCATACTATGTACTAGTCTAGTCCCCTCTAAACCGTAAGTTCTCAAGTTTAAAGGTTACTTTTTAAAATTGATGCTTCACCCCCATAGATGGCCTCTCCTTTAAATTTTTCTCAAGCCCCGCTATTGGGCCAGACACTAACAATGCCAACAAGAGGACGAATTCGCACCACTGCACCAATACGACCTTCTATATGTAAAGAAGTGCATCCTGAACAACCGGCATACAGCGTTAAGACAAACACCTGGGAAGTGTTGGGAGGCATATGCACATATAAATTCTTCCATGGTTTGGGATTTTAATCCTACAATTACTGAAAACTCGCAGTAATAAAAAGAATGGTCATTTTACCAATTCACCAATAGAGATGCTGATGGCAAAATTCTCTTTCTGTGAGCAGTAGTTCAATAAACATAAATAACATAATCCTAGTCAAACAAACAACTATTTGCAGTATTTAGTTGCAAAATGAAGAAACAAATACTTGTTGCATTGCATCTAATAAAGCAATGGAAGCAAACGCAAAGTAAACTTCATCAGTAAAATTGTTATTAAAATCATTGATCAACTGCTAATCTACGAAATTGCAGTAAGCATACGCAACAAAATAATCAATAATAGTATTTACTACAGGTAGAGAACAAACTATACGGAAAAACATTATTCCAGGATCACCAGCCGGATTACCGATGTAGAATGGAACCAACACAGGACACATAATATCTTATGGCCCAGACTTTGCAAAGGGCGGGTGGGCCAGTAGGCGGGCAGTGTGTGCTCAACCATAAATTTCAGGCCAGCAAATTTTAAAATATGTATTCGCCAGGAGATTACAGTCCTATGTTCGATGGGAGGAACCACTGGGTTGATCATGACGAGTGTTATTCAATGAAAATGTTTGCAATGAAATGAATCCACTACTACAAAAATACTATTACTAGATGCAGCATCACACACAGTTTCATAAAAAAATCTGTAATATATACTATCACAGACAATTTTAATTTAAAGACCGTTTGTATTGTTGCCGTTGGTAAAAACCGTCTGTGTAGATTTACTATCACAAACGGTTCACGGTAAAAACCGTCTGTGAAGTATCACAAACGATTCTTGTCATGAACCGTTTGTGATACTAGAAATATCACAGACAGTTTTTAATAAAAATCATCTGTGATGAATTGATTATCACAGATGGTTTTTATTAAAAACCATCTGTGATAATCCGGCTATATATTAATTGCGTCGCTCAGAATCGTGGCCTCTATCTTCAATTCTAGATCTAAGCCGGTGCTGCACCTTGAGGCAAGACTTTCAGACCATTTAATTTGGTGGAAGGAGGCTAGCTATTTGGCAGGAGAATTTTGAAGATTCATCAAGTTCTTGGTTACCCTACATATGGTTACTAATGAAATTTGTTCTTTCGTTGCATCAAAATTTAAATTTAACTTTCGGTGACTATTATTGAAGATGGTTTACATCTACTTGGCCATACATGATCAGTTCTCGTTAGGTGGGAGGCTAAATTTGTCAAAATTGTTGATTATAATTGGTTTCCCACTGGAAAAATAGCTGTTGTGTTAATATTAATTAAGCTAGTAAAGCCTTAATGCATGTGGTATACATGTAGTATACTAATTAATTAATTTAATTTTGAATACAAAGTTATTATATATATGCATAAAATAGGACCGAAGCTGGATGTATACCGCGAACCGTGTGAGTGAAGAGTACAGTAATAGTGTGTCTGCTTTTACAAGAGCTGCCAAGGAGGATATGTTGAATAAGAGGGTGTAATATATATACTGTCTATGCATTGACTGCGAGAATTTAAAAATGATTAAGAACCGAGAGTAGGTTGAAGCGCACTTGATTCAGAGGGGTTTCAAAAAGGGGTATATGTGTTAGACCAGTCACGGTGAAGTCAATGATATGCCGTTGGATGACATCACCGGTGAAGTCAATGATATGCTGCTGGATGATATCGATTGTGTTTCGGATTCAGATAGACTGCACGATGACAATCTAGATCAGATTCTTCGCGATGTAGAAGAGAACTATGATGAGAGAGAGTATGTTAAATTCTAAGGCTTAATGAAGGACTTGAAGAAACCTTTGTTGACGTGCTGCAAGTCAAAGTACACGAGGTTGTCAGCCATACTTGAACTATTGAAATTAAAGGCAAGCAACGGTTGGTCTGACAAGAGTTTCATGGCACTGCTAGGTCTTTTAGCGGACATACTTCCGGAGGGAAATGAGTTGCCTAAAACCACGTATAAAGCTGTCGAGACCTGAATATGCAAATTCGGACTCTCTGTGTAAACTGCACTAGTCTAGGATCACGCTAGTGCACACAGTCAAACATGGATGTAATCATAACCATACACACGCTAAAATAAAGGAAAACCTCAAATAATAATAAATTCTAAAAGTACGACCTTATGGCCAAGCTTACAATATCTCTAGCCGGAAGGGCTTAACAGAACTAGCAACGGAAATCCAAAATAAAGCGTAGCGGCCAATCGACAAGCCTATAAGCTATCGAGTGGAGAACGAAGTCTTAATCCGTGAAGTTGTCGAAGTACTCTCCTTCTGGAACCTTCTGCTGATAATACTCCTCCTCAACGGAGCAACATAGGCGTAAAGCCGTGAGTACATTGGTACTCAGCAAGTCGTTTGTAACAAATGGATGCAATATAGTATGCAAGGCTTACCAATGGAAGGCTGAAAGATTAATTTGCATAAAATACATTTCAAGGTAAATATGATAAATAGATTGAAAGCGAACTTTAAGCGGAAACAATAATAATAAATAATCGATGGAATTGAAGTAAACCACTTGTAGACACCCCATCCACAAGCTAAGCAAAAAAGTGAGCTACCTGTTCACTAACCAGCCATAAACCATAAGTTGAAAAGAAAACACTAACCCTCGCGTGAAATCACTGAGCAATATCCATAACCGAGGACACGGCTATCCGAATAGTTTTACACTCTGCAGAGGTTGCACAACTATACCCACACGATGTGATTAGCATCGATCTCAGAAAATCACAACAAGGCCTTTACAAAGTTCAATTCTAACCTAATCCCGCCCACTAGGGTTTCGCATCACACCCCCTTGCGCCACATGAAAATCAGCAACCATGTTCATCACGATGGCGAGATTAAAGTTGAAACATCCCAAATTAGTCAGCTAGGTCTCTCCCATACTAGACATGTGGTTTGCACTATAAAACTCAGATAAATGGCGCACAAAGTGAAGTCCTTAAGTCTACCCGGGCGAGACTACCTTTTCCTACGAAGTGAACCTGCACTTCCCCCTTTACCGCACGATCACTCACCTGAGTGAAAACCAAGTTTGTATAATCACGCCAATGACACACCCATGTCATGGCACAAATTTTAATAATCATGGCACCAATCACGGTTCCATATTTCATTAAGTCAAATTGATTAAGCACATGCGATGATAGACTCTTTCGTAAAATAAGCAAGACTAAGCATTCTAATCGTTTAACCCATGTGATATCTAACATAGCATCACTAGTAAATTTTCCAACCTATAGTGACAATAGCATCATGGCATTCAAATTATCAAGGCAGGTGATTCAATATGGGACAGTAACTACTATATACAAAGTTTGTAATTAAATAGCGATGCAATATAATTTAAAACAGAATAATTAAATAATATATTGCAAACTGGGTTCAACATGATCAAATGGCATAACTTGTCTTGGCTATGCTCAGCGAGGTACTCGGGGTCTTCTAGCGTTGCTCCTGCTCCTCCGAAATCGGAATCTAACGAGAGAGAAAACGATCGAAAGAAAAAATACATAAAATGATAAGCAAATGAACTCCAAAAATGATAAGCGAAGTTCTGGTGACGACGGCGGCTCAGAGATGCGGAGACGCGAAAGTGTGTGGGGGCTTTTATGCACAGGAACCGAGGGTGTCCCGCTCGAACACGGCTCGAGGGCGAGGCGGGGTCCGGGTCGGAGACGGTGGATGCGGGCGGCGTGGATGGGCCGTGATCAGTGATGGGCCAGGCCCGCTACTGTTCACAAGGAATTTCTCTGGTTTTTCTTTTTCAGAAATTGAAATAAAATCAAAAGAGCTCTAAAAAGTAGCAAAAAATCCAAAAAAATCACCAAAAATACCAAAAAATTCCTTGAGGCCTGAGGAGCTCAAATAAAATATTTTTAGCTTATATTAATGTTTATTTTAATCATATTAAATTATTTTAATTTCTAAAAATTTATTTTAAGCTTGATTAAATTCCAGAAAATTTCATTAATTTATTTTTGGAAGCAAGACTTTATAAATTCCAGAAAAACATGATGTTACAAAAGCTAAGAAGATTCTTTATCCATTGAGCATGGAAGTAGAAAGAATACATGCATGTTCGAACGACTATATCCTCTACCGTAAAGAGTATGCAAACATACATGTATGTCCGATGTGCAACGCATCCAATACAAACATAACAATCAATCAGATGACGTTGAGGGAACAGAGGTGAAGAAAGGACCTCCTGCTAAGGTGGCATAGTATCTTTCTACAATCCCCGTTTGAAGCGGTTTTTTACAAATCCAAAGGAGGCAAAACTACTGCGTTAGCACTCAGAGGAGTTTAAGAAGGATGAAATGTTAAGACACCTTGCTGATTCCGCCCAGCGAAGAAACATCGATAGGAGGTTTGCAGACGGAGAACCGAGGAATATAAAGTTTATATTGAGTATAGATGGAATGAATCATTTCAAAAGCATGATCAGCCAACATAGCACTTGGCCCATGACTCTCTACATCTATAACCTTTTTTCTTAGTTGTGTATGAAACGAAAGTATATTTTGCTGTCGATACTTATCAAGGGCCAAAGCAGCCTGAGAATAAAATTGATGTGTACCTAACATCGTTGGTGGAAGATCTAAAAGTATTATGGAACGAAGGGGTATAGGTATGGGATGCATACAAATGAGAGAACTTCACTTTGCACTCGTTGTTGTTTTGCACCATAAATGATTATCCTGCCCTTACTAACCTGTCAGGCCAAGAGTATGTTTCCAGAATCTGGAGCACTCACGCAAGGATGTGGCTGAAACACTCACGCAAGGATGTGCTTCGGCAATAGAATCTGGAGCGGCTGGATGTTTAGATCATGAGACAACACAACTGTCAGTTCAACCAATGGTTGAAGGAGCAAATCGCTAGGAGCTCGTTAAGTGAGATGCTAACATGGTTGACAAAAGGGCCAACATTTACAGTTGTGACATGGCAAGAATATGACATAAATGGGTACATATTCTATATACATGTTCAGGATGTAAAGAGCACAATCCAGAACAATAGTGTTCGCATAGATGCGTTCAGTACCGATGGGTTGAGAAACTCGTACTTTGGGTTCATAGAAGAGATTTGAGAGTTCGACTACGTGGTTTTCAAGATCCCCTTATTTCGGTGTCATTGGGTTCATCTCCCACAGGTGAAGGTTGACAAGTATGGTGTCACTACCATGAACCTCCAACGTGTCAGATACAAAGACGAACTATTCGTACTCGCTAACCAAGTTGTTTAAGTTTTTTATGTAATCGACCAAGCAAATAAGAAGCTCCATGTAGTTCTTTATGGAAAAAGGAGAATTATCGGAGTAGAGAAGTAGTAGATGAGGAAGAATACAATAAATTTGACGAGTTATCTCCTTTTGGAAATGACATAAGGGTCGAGAAAGAACAACGTAACGAATAGTTGCACGAGAACAAATTGAGATCACATTCAATTCGTGGAAGACCGTGACTGAAACTCAAAAATGTGAGCTGCTGACAGAAATTTTTGCATCGTTTGGGATCCCGGAAGAACACTACGACTCCATGCAACAACATGCCTTGCTAGCGGCGTGCAAAGTATGAAAGAACTTCAAGAGCCTGCTTGTCAAGCAGTACGTTGAGAAGAATCTAACACCATTTCATAAGTATCTATTCCTAGAACCACAATGGAAAGAGTTTACGGCGATGGAGACGACCGAAAATTTTAGAAGTGCAAGTGCGGCACACAAGATCCTATAGGCAAAAAACACGCACCCCCACAGACTCAGCACAGCTGGGTATCAAAGGCTCCTCTTCTTCATGACTACTTCTCTTTTTCACGACTACTTCATCTGCTCTTCGTGAATGGCGACGACGATGCGAAAATCTTGAGCGATAGAATATGATACAAATATTTTGGTGGTGCTCAAATCGCCATACCTTTTCTTTGGTTTTTTCCACTATTTAAACACAGCTTTACAAATTAGACTCGGATGCAGACATCGACTCTTAAACATAAATTTTCTAATTCTAAACTAACTCGGACTCAACTCAATATGGACTCTGAAATGGATTTGACAGGATTATTTCCAACAAACACCCCCTAATCCTTGCTGACTTAACCAACTTCCTTGACGTCAAGTAAGTCAATCATGCAACAAAAATTGACTCGTCCTAACGCCTTTGTGAGTGCATCAGCCCTTTGTTCTTTTGTTGAGATATGTACAATGGCTACCAGTCTTTCTTCAACACATTCTCGAATAAAATGATATCTACTATCAATGTGTTTACTTCTCTCATGAAACACTGGATTCATCATAAGTGATATTGCTGACTTGTTGTCCACAAATAACGTGAAAGGTTTGATGGTCTGTTTAATTAATAAAATGAAGCAGTCTCATCAACCAATTACCTTGACATGTAGTTGAAGTTGCTGCCATGAACTCTGCTTCACATGATGAAAAGGCTACACATCTCTGCTTTTGTGAGCACCATTTAATCATGTTTCCATACAGATAAAATACCATACCAGTCGTACTCTTGCGATTAACTGGGTCACCGGCCAGATTACTATCGCAAAATCCTTCAAGCATTAGAGTGTCATCATGTCTGAGATATATCAGACCATGATCAACTGTTCCTACTAGATATCTGAGCATATGTTTTAATACTTGTTTGTGTTGTACGGTTGATCTTTCCATAAATATGCTAAGTACTCCAACTGAGTATGCAAGGTTAGGTTGCGTATGTATCAAACACTGTTGGCAACCTATTATACTTTGAAATTCTGTAGCATCGACCAGCTCTCCTATCTCATCTTGTCAAGGATTGATACTTTGGGATATTGACAAGGATTGCAATCTGTCATGTCTGCTTTCTCGAGAATCCTATTTGCATAATTTGACTACTTGATTGTAATATTGTACTTACTTTGTTTCACCTCTAAACCGAGGTAGTAAGTCAAAAGCCCAAGGTTGCTCATCTCAAATTGCTTCATCATCTCCTTCTTGAAGTCTTCAATCTTCTGATCACACATTCTTGTGATAATAAGATCATTAACATATATGCCGAGTATCAGTATGTCTTCATCAGTTTTTCTTATATATAATGTTGGATCTTACTTGCATCTTTCAAAACCAAGATTAATCAAAAAGCTGTCCAGTTTCTTGTTCTAGGCTCTAGGCGCCTGTTTCAGACCTTACAAGGCCTTTAAGAGTCGATATACCTTGCCTTATTGTCCCTTCATGAAAACCCTCAGGTTGTGATACGTATACTTCTTCGGTGAGGTCTCTATTTAGAAATGCGGATTTGAAATCCATATGGTGTCCTTCCCATCTAAATTGAGTTGCAAGAGCAAATATCAGTCTAACTATTTCTAACCTTGTATTGGCACAAACACCTCTTCATAATCTATGCCTTTCTTCTAAACATAGCCTTTTGCTACAAGTCTGGCCTTGTGACAAACATAATTCCCTTCTCCATCTCTTTTCACCTTGAAAATCCACTACAGCCCTACAGCTTTATGATCTTGAGGCAGATCAGTTAACAGCCAAGTTTTGTTCTCTTCTATTGAATCCAATTCGGTTTGCATAGCAATCTTCTAGTGATGTTCGGAGAGTGCATGTTGTAAACTTGTAAGTTTATCTGAGGTTGTTAGCTGAAGTTCTTCATCAATCTATATTGGCTCGGTCTGAGCATAAATCTTAGCTAGACTTCTATATACAGGTGTTTTTCTCGGTGGGGTCTCTACCTCTTCTTGGTAAATTTGAGGGGAAAGTGGAGCATCCTCTGTAGCTTCCTGAAAATTTACATTTGCAAAAGGTGTAACCAGTTCTTGAGATTGATCTATATCACTATTGTTTTCTCTTTTAACTGAAAAAGTAAGCCACTTCTATAGATTACTTTCTTCTAATGGCTTTGCCTCCCATTCCCATGCTTTATCTTTACAATAGATCACATCTCGACTAACCCCAATTTTGTCTTCATGTGGACTGTATAACTGGCTAGCTTAGTTCCTAATTCAACTCCTAAATGTATCAATTCCTTTGATCTGTCATCTTACTTCTTTAGATGAGTGAGCACATTTGCATATGCCAAGCAACCAAACACTCTCAAATGTTCTAGACTTGGTTTTCTTCCACTTAATGCTTCATATGGAGTCTTCTCTTCCAAAGCTTTTGTAAGTACTCAATTGAGAATATGCACTACATGTTTGACAGCTTCAGCCCAAAATCTTCTAGGTAGCATTCTGCTTTTAAGTAAACTTCTAGCCATGTTCATAATTGTTTGATTTCTTCGTTCTACTACTCCACTCTATTGCGGGCTATAGGAGGCTGTGAAATACCTTCTGATTCCTTTCTCTTCACAGATTGATTCAAATTCTTGTGACAAGAACTCTCCTCCACGATCGGATCTTACTAACTTTAGTTTGTGACCAGTCTCTTTTTCAATTAGTATCACAAACTTCTGAAACATGTCTTTGGCTTATGATTTTCTTTTGAGCATGTAAACCCACATAACTCTAAAATAATCATCAACAATAAGTAGAGAGTAATTGTTACCTTCATTTGACTCAGGGATAATTAGACCGCATAGATCAATGTGAAGCAGTTCTAGAGGTTGTGTGGCTCTATATTGTGCTTGCTGAGGGAACGAGAGTCTTGCCTGTTTGGTAATAATATAGCCTTCACATATTTGAGATGGATAATTGATTGAAGGCAGTCCATGATCCCAAGGATAGAATATCCCAAGAGGACAACAACTATGGGTTTTCACCTGCCTCGAAGATCTCGAGTTCTTCCTCTACATTCGAACTTCAATCTCCCACGTCACCTCCCGCTCGATAGATTCATCAAGAGGGCCTCCACATATCTGGTGGCCCTCCTCCTCGTGACCAGCTCCGACCAGTCCACGATACACGCTGGTCGACGCCGAGCACTCGCAACCCTTCCGTCGGCTCTGAGTGGCCAACTGGTCCTATCGTTCTCGCAAAATTCCCCGCCACAACTATTAAACCACTATCTAATACCATCCTCCTTCTTAAAATATTTCCTCTTATTAAATATAATCAGGATAATACATTTACCCCTTTAAAAGAATTTGACCACAAATTCCACTCACATCATTCTACTAGAATCCAACAAAAAGAAGAATAAATGATTCTCAAGCAACACACTAGCAACCAGCTTTCCTTCAAAGGACCACGATCCAAATCAAAGAATTCACCACAAAACCTTTTACACTCTCCAAATAGACATTTGGAGAAACCACACCACATAGGCCAAGAGTGAAAATCACTCGAAAGACCAGAACAATCATTTTTCTTTTCCCATCTTGGAAAGACTAAGCCTCTACATAAAACAACCCAATTTGCAGATGACCTCTACCATAAACACATAGTTTAAACAAGAATCAAGAGAGAATTTTACTACTCGAGATATCAGTAATTTCCTAATCCATTTCCTTTCAAAAATTAACTTTCTTGAACCAAGGATTTCCAAATCATCGCCCAACACACCCTCTCATTTATCTCAAGTTGGCTATCTCAACAATAAGCTCAAACTGAGTACATCATCTACACCCTTGTAGATAGACTCTACTGCCTCCGCAAATCATACTCTAGCCCAGCCCTCGACCAACGAAATTGTTTTGACAGATAATTCCTAATGAACATCTATCCCTTATGGATAACAACTTAAAATTCAAATCACACCCACACATACTCATTTACTGCACCTCAAGGACGCTATCCACGATCCTCACACTATTGGAAATCCACTCTGATCCACTATTCCTACACTTAACACTAGGCCTCCAAGGTTCTAGCACAACAAAACTGAAGCCTAGACTCAACCTTCAAGATTCCTACAACAAACTTCTCATATGAAGATGGGGAAATCCTCAAATGAAATCCCTAACATTTCCATAGTTCAAATACACTCGATTCTTAACATCAACAAATCTTTCAGCTCCAAGACAAACATTTTATTTAAATCAAACCCTTCCCAAGGATTATTCCATGAAAATAATATATCAGCCAATGTATCTCAAACATCGTGATATTTAAGACTTTCACAAAAACATCTACTAGATCACCACTAACCAGTTGCCATCACACAACACAAGACTTTGCAACTCACAACAATTACCCTATTCTTAGAAGAAGAGGCAAGAAGAAATAAATTCCAGCACATACAAAACCGCATCTGTACCTCAAATTTTTCTAGTACACTCTTTCTTTTAACAAGAAATAATAATTTTAATTTTTTTATTACCGCATCCCGCCAGTTCTAACAAAAGAGGCTTGAAAACCACAACACAAGGTTTAGTTAAAAAACAATTAAAATGTTCAACACATTGTTTTACTCAAAGCAATATTGGCAACCACATAAACCATAAGGTCCAAAAAATCCCAACCGCAAATCTCAAATCCTTTAGTTTAAATAGTATCATGGAACTAACAAATTCCTTTATGTAGAACATTTAACACCACAATCACAACTACGTATTGTCAATTGTATTAACAATAAGATAAAATATTCTTTGCAAAAATAATCATATCCGCTTATCCCTTCATATTGTTTTTCCAAAAGGAACACCAGAAATCACTTCATCATGTTCTTATTATCTAAATAAGATTCCAACTACTTAACCTAGGAAAACCTAGATCACAAGCCACAATATTGAAAACAAACTCTTTAACATGATGATATTAGAACATGACAACCTCATAAGCATGCTAGTATAAATCTCTTATTAGATTTCATACATTTAACTCTTACTGATGTTCAACTCTAATTTAGCAAAAATTAATTGCACTCTAGCCATTACTGTCAGTAATTGATTATTATTTTTCATCATCGTAGCATTAATGATCCTATCTCTGTTTTGCAATCGCAAAAATAATTATGAGCACAGATTCAATATTCCACCTTATATTCAGAAATTAGAACAAAATAAATTTAAACATCAATAATACCAGCTTTATAAGACAAGATTCTACAAGTCAATACATCAACCTTCATCTATTTCTTTATACATGTTTCAACAATTTAGCATGGCAAAAGTTACATGGTTTTAGCAGTTGTACATGCTCATCAAGTATATAAGGTGAGGGCATATCAAAGGTTAATATTACTAAGGCAATATTCCAACACCTCTTTGCTAAACCATCCTAAATGGTTAGATTAATTACTTAAGACCAAATAATCCAATCTGCCCAATAAGTTTGAAATTTAAACAACCACAATAATTAAACCACTTTTTTTATATTCCTCAATAACTGCATGAGTTCTAAACATGTATCGACAAATTCTTAGCCACAATTCTTCAACAAACTACAACAGGATAATATCATATTAATCAACCACACTTCTAAGAATATTGGTAGATATTAATTATGCACCACGCTAGCATCTCAACTTGATAATTCACAACTTATCAATTATTTACATAATTGCCACCTCCTACTTAGATACAACAAAACATCCCAAAGGGTTTTAACACTTTCTTTTAGAAAAGAGAGTAATTAAACTTCAATAGCCAAAATAACATAAAAGAAATGCATAGAGCCAAGGTTTCCACAAGTTAACGAACTCCCAACATAAAGCTTTGATTCCTTTTCAAAATATCAAATGAATTAATGAGCCATGTTTTCCAGTAAGAAAGATGGTACAACCATTGAAAATACCCGTCTCGCCAATTAATAACGCTCACGAGTAGCATGAGCAACTCAATAATCAGAAAAACAATAATTGTCTCAAGAATAATATGAGGCCTATTGGCACTCAACAACTACAATGAACCGCTAACCCAAGAGAAATTCATCATCTGCAATAGCCCAAGAATTGGCCAAAGACAACTCAAGGAATATAACAACTTTTCTAAGAAACTCACCCACAACATCAGTAACCAAGTTACCCAATGTAACTGCATCACTATCCCCATACCACGAACGGTGGTATAAACTGGAAATACCCAAGGCAATAGCTACAATCCCAACCTCTTATCATTGATTATCCTCACTCATAGCAGTCATAGAAACAAATCATATCATACAAGATTATCTCATAACATAAATCATCAATACAACATGTCAAAAGCATGAATGCAATGCTTGACCCATCCCATCCAACTGTGCACCAGTATATCAATTTAATATTTTAATTACCATGGACCTAAAGCCCGCTCTGATACCAACTATAATACCCCAGGACCCACATTACCCTGGGATGCCACTAAACCACTCTACAAGCTAGCCAATTTACAAGATAAAATAAACTGGTAACAATTTCTAAATCATGATAAGCTAAGCAGAAACAAGCTAAAACAAAGGAAATGGAACTCTATTAATTAAAGAACAATCGTTAATAATTTTAACGAATTAAAGCGAACCACAACCTTACATTATTAATTAAAAATGTTCAATATTGAGAGATAAAGATGAAAAACTAGAGACTGCACTTATTTATTACAGTACGAAACATGATATGGTGTGTGACAGTGATGTGCTGCTCTACCCTTCCCATGCATGCTCGAGAATCACCTGAACGGTGGGGGGGACAACAAGAGTGAGAAATCAGCAAGCAAACTGTTTAACAAGCTAATTAAACTACAATAGTTTAAGCATCAACAATTATTTTCCACAATTACTACATCTACAACCCCAACCCAAATCACTACGAACAACGGTAAAATTTTAGCAAATAAATCTTGATTGACTACTTCATATCCTCATCCACTACCACTACCAATGACAGCAAAGCATTAACATATTTTACCTCATTAACTTTATTATTTCTCACATCCACAACTACTGTCAACAATTACCACAAGAGAAAAGAATCTCATGCCACAATCACAAACCCTACCATACCACAAGGGATGAACCCCCATTCCATGACCACAGCCACATTCCTCACACCACAAGTGACTCTCTTGAACCAATTCCATATTACAACTAAGAAGTTACATTTGTTTGTAAAATAACTATCACCATACTTTGCATAAGAATGCAAGTGATCTTTCCACAATGTAATGCATATGAATGTGTATGATCTACTGCACCCTTACCCAACAAGGTAAGAGTGTGCATTGTACTACGGCAATATACGATGTTCTACCGGTACGATCCGGTTATAAGCGGTGACATATACAATGCAAATGTCATGACATGATATGCATGATATGATAAACATGATTCATAAAAATTTAACCACAAAGATCAACAATATAATCATCATAAATACTTTCTCATAATCCACCTGTGTCTCATTAAGCACAATACCAATGATTCATAAGGTCAATACTACATAACCCGCATTCGGTTCACCAAGATCATAACTAATCGATCTATAGTGAATACTACCACATAGACTACAATATATTTATCAAGAATACTACCATTAAAACCATAAATATTCACTAAAAATACTACCACCTAGACCACAATATCCTCGTAAGGAATACTATCCCACAACCATTTTTGTTTCATTAAGAATCGTACCATATGACCACAACTAATCCATCAAGAGCATAAACAATTGATTCTTAAAATGCTACCATAAGTACCACATTAAGGAAGCATGTAACCATGACATAGCACCTCAAATTAAAGAATAAATTATTATGAATGTAGAATGATTAACGAGTTAAACAGTAGCACAACTGCTGTATTTACTTGCCTCTACCGTTGAAGCGAAGCAATCACGTGCGTTCAGGAGCAAAACCACCTGTCCAAAAGGTACCTCTTAGCACGATACTACATCAATGAAAACGTGACTTAAAATGTAAAGATATCGCTAAACCATAAAACCCCACAACATCCCTCTCCGCTTAACGGTTCTACACTCTACCCGCTGCAGCAGCGTTGTTTAATTTTTTTATATATTTAAGATTATTAAACCGTTTACAGAGAAAGATATATTTCTGGATTCCTCACTCAAATACCTTCTCTTTTCATGTAGATCACTTATTTTTATTTTATTACTAGTAAGGTGTAACTTAATGTGTAAAACAGAGGAAGTTATCTGTTTTGGCAACCTAGGCAGCCTATTTCTAATGCACCCCAACCATAGTATAAGGCTCTAAAAAATTATGATTTTTATATGGTGGTTAGATTAATGAATTCCCTATATTTTTCACAATTGTGACCAAAAACATAAAAAACATCTACTACACCTAAATCACACCTGAACAGCCATCTATTCCAGTCTGCACCCATGACAGACAGAAAAGTTCCCGACCCTGCTGCGCCCAAATCTGCAGCCCAAAATTCTGAAAAAAATACAGAATATAGGTCTCGTTGTCCTCTACAATTTTCCTTTTGGGCAGACCCACAGGAAAAATCGTTTCGTGGGTCTAAACTGCACAAATAATCGCGCTGCACGGATTCATCTACAGGCAGACAGTAGGAATTCCCTAATCGAAAAATCTAATTACTAATCCCCGCCAATTCTTAGGCTAAGAACCCTAATTACAGAAAAAACAAAGGAATTTGGGATGAAAGAGAGTTACCTAGGGGATCCCCTTGGGATCACCCCTCTTCTTCCTCTTCTTCTTCTTCCTTCCTTCTCTTCCTTCTCTTCTCCTTCCTTGCTTTCCCCTTAGCATCAATAGACATGGCAGCAGTTTGGGGGAGGGTGGAGGCGCAAGGGGAGAAGGGGGGTGGCGGCTAGGGGGAGAAAAGGGGGAGAGGAGGCCGGCCACAAGGCTTTTAAAGGGGGTGGGGGCATCTTAGGGTTAGGGAGGGGGGATGCGGCCACCCCTTGGGCCCATTGGCCCAAGGTGGTAGGCCCGCCCTCCAGGCGGCCCACTAAGAGATTATTTAGTTATTTTTTGTTTATTTATTTTAGTTTTCTCATTTTTGACTATTCCACAATTTTATTCTCTCATCCCGCGATTTACCGAAAATCTGGCGACTCCGCGATTACTTTAAAAAACCGACACCGAAACGACGTTCAAGGTATTACAAGTGTACTCCTAAAATCGATGGATACTAGCACCAAGTCTAGGGATTGAACCCTAATAGGTTGGGTGTATATCCACATGTTTATCCATCTACCACAAGCCAACTTCCCTCAAAGCTAATACTTCAATTACGCTCTTTAAGTTGGTTTTTTCCTTCAGGCTTCTATTATCATTTTCATTTTTTATGATGTTAAAAAATCTAAATAGCCTTCACACATGATCCATCACTTAAAAACCCAAAGTTTCGCCTTACATCTTGTAATTTATAGTTTATTTGAAGTTCACATGAGTTGAGATCAAATTTGTGGCTTGCAATCCATATTTACGCAACATTAAAATTAAGAATAAAAGGTATCAATACTAAATCGAATGAAAAATGGCAAGCCCGAACACCTAGAGGATATGCACAATAATGAGAATTCAACATATGCTTATTATTGAAAGTTTATTGCTTACTTCCTTACCATCTGTGGACTATTTGCCCTGCTTCAACCAGTGTGAGGTTCTAGCTTTCGGCTGTGCCTGTTGTCTTTTGGATGAAATTACATTGTAGTGGCTATTAGTTTTTTATGAGTTATTCAATTAAAAAGGAAAAATAAAAAATAAAAAAACACAGTTATATTTCTACAAGTAAATCAAAGAAATAAAGGAAAAAAAGCAAAAACCCCAAAAAACCAAAAAGTCAAAAAACCAAAATTAAGGAGTCGATGCATTTCAATGGTTTTTGGCTTCTGAAAACTGGAAGCTAGAAACCGAAGACAGTTGGAGCGCCCCCTTACTTTTGTTTTAGAGTGCACCGCGCCATGGGTGTATTAAAGATTGGGGGGGCAAGAAAGTACAATTACAATTACATCACACGTCGACTAGAAACTCCGCAGAGCGCTAGTTGAACCCATGGAACTCGACACCAATGAATTAAACCAGGTAAAGTAAAAGCAAAAACTAGACCAGGTACACCAAGAAAGCCGACCTTTTTGCCTCCCAATCTCCATGTGCGTTAGTGCTTTTCTTGGTCTATGCATGCTCGCCCTTCGCGGATGCCTTTTTTTAAGATAGGGGAATGGTGGTGTGGCCTCCTTGCCTCTGTGTGTGTTAGTGCTCTTCTCGGCCTATGCGTGCTCACCCTCCGTGGTTCCCATTTTTTAAAGTAGGGGAACAACGGTCCAACCTCCTTGCCTTTGCGTGTGTTAGTGCCCTTTTTGGGCCCTTCGTGGGTGCTGTTTTTGAAGGTAGGATAATGGCGGTCTAGTCTCTCTACCTCCATTTACGTTAGTTCCCTTCTCAGCCTACGCTCGCTCACCCTCTGTAGGTGCTATTTTTTAAGGTAGGGGAACGACGGTTCAGCCTCCATACCTTCGTGTGTGTTAGCACCTTTCTCGGCCTACGTGCGCCTTCCCTCAATGGGTGCCATTTTTTAAGGTAGATGAACACGGTTCGGTCTCCCTGCATCCATGTGTGTTAGCGCCTTTCTTGGCCTATGCACACTTGCCCTCAGTGGATGCCATTTTTCAAGGTAGGGAATGGCGGTTCGACCTCCCCGTCTTCACGTGCGTTAGCACCCATCTCGGCCTATGCAAGCTCGCCCTCCGTTGATAATATTTTCAAAGGTAGGGGAACAACAATTTGGCCTCCTTGACTCTGTGTGCATTAGCGCCCTTCTTGGTCTATGTCCACTAGATCTCCATGGGCACCGCTTTTTATGGTAGGGGAACGACAGTTTAGCCTCCCTCTCTCCGCATGCGTTAGCGCTTATCTCGGCTTACAAGCGCTCGCCCTCCGTGTGTGCCATTTTTTAAGGTAGGGGAATGGTAGTCCAACCTCCCTACCTCCGCATGCATTAGTGCCCTCTTTAGATTACGCTGCTCGCCCTTCATGGGCACCGTTTTTGAAGGTAGAAGAACAACGGTTCGGCCTACCTACCTCCACGTGCTTTAGCGCCCTTCTCGGTCTATGCACGCTCGCACTCCATGGGTGCCATTTTTAAGGTAGAGGAACAGCAGTTCAGCCTCCCTGCCTCCACATGCGTTAGCGTCCATCTCGGCCTACGCGCGCTTACCCTCCACGGACGCCGTTTTTTAAGGTAGAGTAACAGCGGTTCAACCTCCCTGCCTCCATGTGCATTAGTGCACTTCTTGGCCTATGTGTGCTCGCCCTTCGTGGGTATCTTTCTTGAGGTAAGGGAACGGTGGTTCGGCCTCCCTACCTTCGCATATGTTAGCACCCTTCTAGGTCTACACACGCTCGCCCTCTGTGGGAGTTGTTTTTTAAGGTAGGGCAATGACGGTCCAGCCTCTGTGCCTCCATGTATGTTAGCGCCCTCTTCTGGCCACACCGCTTCCCTTCATGGGCACCATTTTTTAACGTAGGGAACGGCGGTCCAGCCTCCTTGCCTCCATGTGCGTTAGCACCTTTTGATCGCGCGCTCCCTTCATGGGCGTCATTTTTAAAGGTAGGGGAACGACGGTTCGGCTACCTCCGTGTGCGTTAGCACTCTCTTCGGGCAATGCCGCTTGCCCTTCGTGGGCACCATTTTTGAAGATAGGAGAATGGCAATTCGGTCTCCCTACCTCCGCGTGCGTTAGCACCCCCCTCGGGCCTCATTGCTCGCCCTTCATGGGTGTCAATTCTCAAGGTAGGGGAATGGCAGCCCTGCGGACAACATTGCTGTCGCACCCCTAATTTTGTGCATGGTAGCACTCATCCCTCACCCTACCGTAGGTTGTTTTTGCCTCTGCTAGGCACATCGCGGTAGTGAAACGGGGAACATTACTAGGCTATTACAACAAACAACAACAAGGTAAATCTTGCATAAAGCCAAACCTCCGGTAAGGGCACAGTGCGTCGTCCATCTTGGAGGCACAGCCTCGATGAGGCGGCCACGGCTTCGCCGCCTACCTCGAAGGCATCACCTCGGTAGAGCGGCCAAGACTTCATCGCCTGCCTTGAAGGCCTCACCTCAGTAGGGCGGCTCCACTTTTACGCGTCAGCTGTCTTGGAGGCACGGCCTCGATAGAATGGCCACGACTTCGTCATCTGCCCCGAAGGCATCACCTTAGCAGGGCAGTTCTACTTCTACGCATCGCCTAGCTTGGAGGCACGGCCTCGACAGGGCGGCCGCGACTTCGCCGTATGCCTCGTAGGCATCGCCTCAGCAAGGTGGCCCAGTGGTAGCAACTTCACCTCTATGCACTGCATGCCCCTGAGAGTGACTACTACTTCGCTGGGATAAGTGGACTCGTCCCTGTAGACTTGGGCCATCTAGGTCCTCGAGGGGCTAGGGCAGTTAGCTGCGTCAGCTCACCCCTAAATCTCAGCTTATTGTCAATGAAGTAATATTGAGGGGTGCCCAACCTCTTGGGCCTTAGGATTGGCTAGCAGGCCTTAGGGCAAGCCTAATAGCACAATGTTGTATGTACCAAGGAATGTATCAATTTATCGTCACCCTCTTGTAATTATTGAGGGGTAGGATAGGGTAAGGGATGGTGAGATCTACTCATTTTACTCACAAGCTTTCTCTCTCCCACTACATGCTCTCTCTAGCTCTCTAGTTCTAGATCCCCAAGGGGGAAGGGTACCTAAGTACCCATTGTTGTGGTGCATGCTACAACAAATTCATATACAAATCGAATTGTTAGTTTTTTATTTTTATTCTAATTTTTTTAGAGATTTTACTTATGGATTCATATGGAAATTAAGTTGCTAATTTTATTTTATTTTTATTATGAATTTTAGTTATTGTTTGGATTGTATGTGACATGGATTATTTCTTTTAATCCAGACCATTATAATTTGACCTACCACGTTCAACGGTGTTTGTTTTTCTCTTTCTTCGATTAACATGAGAATTTCAACCTCTTGAGAGTGAATTGATGGCTCCTTTTACCTTTGTTTTAATAGTATAGTAGATAGATAGAGTTTAAGTTCACATGCGTTAGGGGCTTGCAATCTATATTTGCGCATCATTAAAATTAAAAATAAAAGGTATCAATACTAAATCAAACAAAAACTGGCAAGTCCGGACACCTAGAGGAGATACACAATAATGAGAATTCGACAGATGCTTGTTTCTGAAAGTTTATTGCTTACTTACTTGCCATATGCGGATGTTTACTTTTGTTTTAGAGTGCGCCACGCCACGGTGTATTAGAGATTAGGGGCAGAAAATGCAGTTACAATTAAATCACACGTCGGCGGAAACTCGCAGAGCACCGGTTTAACCAAAGGAACTCGACACCAATGAATGAAACCAAGTAAAGCAAAAGCGAAAGTGAAAAGTAGATCAAGTACGCCAAAAAACAGAAACATTTCAACTCGGGTCTACCACCAACACCACACCGGCAAGGAGGACTACTCGACGTGTGGCGGAAATAGCGGTAAGAGAACTCATTGCACGATGTTAAGCGCTTCGAGATTGGATTGATCCATTAAACAAAAATTAAACAAGTTTGGTGCTAGAAGAGATACCTGTGTGTGCGGGGTAATCCAACAAGATCTGTATACTCTTGCGATCTTCATGCGTCTCTGAAAGATGAACCAAGTGGCTGAGGTGGTTCCCCCAAGATCCCTAAGCTCTTTTATTCTCTGCTCATCAATGTGGATGGCATATGGTTGGTCCAATATCCATAGCTAGCTACCACACTTGAAACAAAGACCTCCAATCCTTTGTTCAAAGCTTGGACACAGTTTTCTTCCTCCGTGTCACATTTTGCCGGGCACGCGCGTTGAAGGCGACGGGCCAAGTCCACGCGCGTTGAAGGTGGGTAATTTTCTTCCTCGTTAGACTTCCCTCTAGTGTGCTAGTGTTGTTTATCACATCACGATTCTTGACATGACAAAAAAAATTATGTTTAAAAATAAGTTAGGTGAGGAATCATTAATAAAAGTTTATGAAAAGAGTTAAATAATAAAAATTGTTCCGTTGAATGTCAGTTCATAATCCTAGTCTTCTTTCTAGAAAACCCTCTTTGTTGAGAAATGTTTCACTACTACAGAAAGTCTAATACTAGACGTCAAATCACAGACGATTTTGTGAAACCGTCTGTGATGTACACTATCACAGACGGTTTTAATTTGGAGATCTGTGCTACTGAAGGAGTATCACAGACGATTTTTTTACTGAAAACCCGTTTGTGATACTGGACTATCATAGATGGTTTTTAGTTAAAAACCGTCTGTGATAATCTGGAATATCACAGACGGTTTTTACTGAAAAACTGTTTGTAATACTGTACTATCATAGACGGTTTTTAATTACAAACCGTCTGTGATATTCCAGACTATTACAGACGATTTTTAACTAAAAACCGTCTATGATAGTCCAGTATCACAGATGATTTTTCAGTAAAAACCATCTGTGATAATCCTGCTATGTATTTATTGCGCTGCTCAGACCGCATCTGTCTTCATTTTGATCCAGATCTAGCCGGTGCTGCAGCTAGAGGTGGCAAGGCTTTCAGACTATTTAATTTGGTGGAATGAGGCTTATTTGGCAGGAGAGCTTTGAAGATCCATTGAGTTCTTGGTTGCCCTAGATATGGTTAGTAATAAATTTTGTTTTTGGTTGCAATATCAAAATTTAGATCTAGCTAATTAATTTTCAGTGACTGTTATATATATACTTTGAAGATCTAGCTAATTTAGATTTAGCTAGCCTCAATGCATGTGGTATATATATAGTAATAATTAATTAAATTAATTTTAATACTAAGTTGTTATATATGTGTATAATATAGGACCGAAGCTGGATGTATACCTCAAACCGTGCGAATGAAGAGTACATTAATGGCGTATGCCTTTTACAAGAGCTGCCGAGGAGAATATGTTGAATAAGGGGGGTGGAATATATGTATTGTCTATGCACTGACTGCAAGAATTTAAAGATGTTTAAGAATCGAGAGTAGATTGAAGCGCACTTGATTCGGAGGGGTTTCAAAAAGGGGTATACGTGTTGGACCAGTCATGGCGAAGTCAATGATATGCCGCCAAATGACATCGTCGATGAAGTCAATGATATGCCACCAGATGACATCGCCGGTGAAGTCAATGATATGCCACCGGATGATGATTGTGGTTCGAATTCGGATAGGCTGCACGATGACAATCTGGATTAGATGCTTCATGATGTAGAAGAGAACTATGATGAGGGAGAGTATAGTAAATTTCGAGGCTTGATGGAGAATTCGGAGAAACCTTTGTTCACATGCTGCAGGTCAAAGTACACCAAGTTGTCAGCTGTGCTTGAACTGTTGAAATTGAAGGCAAGCAACGATTGGTCTGACAAGAGTTTCACGGCATTGCTAGGTCTTTTAGCGGACATGCTTCCGGAGGAAAATGAAAGTAGAAAGCCAAGGAGGTTCTTTGTCCATTGGAAATGGAAGTAGAAAGAATACATGCATATCCGAACGACTGTATCCTCTACCGTAAAGAGTATCCAAACATGCATGTCTGTTCGGTGGGCAATGCATCCCGATATAAACGTAACAGTCAATCAGATGTCGATGGTGAGGGAATATAGGTGAAGAAAGGACCTCCTGCAAAGGTGGTATAGTATCTTCCTATAATTCCCCGTTTGAAGTAATTTTTTGCGAATCCAAAGGAGGCAAAACTGCTGCGTTGGCACTCGGAGGAGCGCAAGAAGGATGGAATGCTGAGACACCATGCTGATTCCAGCCAGTGGAGAAACATCAATAGGAGTTTTGCAGATTTTGGTGTAGAATCGAGGAATATAAGGTTTGGATTGAGTACAGATGGAATGAATTCTTTCAGTAGCATGAGTAGCCGATATAGCACTTGGCCCGTGACTCTGTGCATCTATAACCTTCCTCCTTGGTTGTGTATGAAGCAAAAGTATATTTTGCTGCCGATACTTATCCAAGGGGCAAAGTAACATGAGAATGATATTGATGTGTACCTAGCACCATTGGTGGAAGATCTAAAAGTATTGTGAAATGAAGGGGTACATGTATAGAATGCATACAAACGAGAGAACTTCACTTTGCGCTCTTTATTGTTCTGCACCGTAAATGATTATCCTGCCCTTGCTAACCTGTTGGGCTAGAGTACAAAAGGTGCCAAAGCTTGTACTCACTGCTTAGATGGTACCGAGAGTGTGTGGCTGAAACACTCATGTAAAATCGTGTACATGCGTCACCACCGGTTCCTTCGGAGGGATCACCCATATCGCGAGATGAAGAAACAATTTGACAGAGAGAAGGAGGACGGTTCAGTTCTAAGGCATTTAAGCGGAAAAGAGGTTTATAATATGGTTAAGAATTTAGATGTTGTCCTCGAAAAGGGACGTAAATTGAGGGCTCATGAGAAGAACATCTTGAAGAAGAGATGAATATTTTGGGACGTACCTTATTGGGAGTACCTAGATGTTCGACACTGCATCGACGTCATGCACATAGAAAAGAATGTATGTAACAGCTTGATTGGTCTCTTACTGAATATTCGTGATAAAACAAAGGACGGTGTCAACGCACGGCTTGACTTGGCTGATATGGACATCAAGCCTGAGTTAGCACCGATAGAAACAGATAATGGATGAATGTACCTTCCCCCTGTGTGTTACACTCTGTCCAAGGCCGAGAAAACAAAACTGTACCAGTGCTTGCATGGTGTCAAAGTTCCGTCTGGTTACTCCGGCAACGTGAAAAAACCTGTTTCGATGCAAGATTTGAAGTTAAATAGTACGAAGTTTCATGATTGTCATGTCTTGATGACACAGATGCTCCCTATTTGTGAGAACCCGGGTTGAAACTCTGGACCCCACATGTATTCTGATACTAGTCCCAGATCAATGCTAGTACACATAGTTAAACAGAAACTGATACATTGCCAACCACGCTTTATTACAATAATAACTGAAGTTCATACTTCTTGACCATTGCCTTACAACGGAGGTTCACAGAACCACACCAAACAAAATACAGTGGAAGCAAAAACATTTCAATAAAATCGGCCCATCAATCTGCCACAGGCAATTGACTGGAGCAACGCGGCCTAGTCCTCTGCAAAGCCTTCCTCTCCAGCTCCCTCAAAGTAGTGGCCATCCATCTCTTGGTCTTCAAAGTCTTTTGATGTTTGAAGTGGAGAGCAACAGGTGAGTACAAAAATGTACTCCGCAAGTCTTGGAAAAGATGCAATAGATGTAGGGCTTAACAAAGAGGGTTATATGGTTCTTTTGCATAAAGCAGCATTTATTTTAAATCTAAATAATATTTCAAAAGCAATTGATTGAATAACTGGTTTTCAATAGTTGAAACTATTTAAGACAATTTAGTGAAGGTTTCATCCACCAACACTAGTACAAAGGCTAAATCCGCCAAATCTAAACTTTTATGGGTTCCAACCATCCGCACTGGTTTCAACCACCAGGCTGAAATCTCAAGAGTTCCTTCCACCCCCGAGTTTTCCAAATTTTTTGTTTATAAAACCAAAACCAAATGTTTACCATGTGAATGCATTTCTTGCCCGCCCTTGACCGTGGGCACGGCTATTCGAATAGTTTATTACTCTGCAGAGTTTGTACAACTTTACCCATAAGAGATAAATTATCATAATAGTCAACATGTTTCCTTTGACATGAGACCCAGATAAAATATCACAAAGCTTTTCCCCTACTCTAGTCTAGTTAGACACCACCCGCTAAGGTTTCACCGCTGAAGTGTTAAATCCACCACAGTCAGAAGCCCCCTCTTGTGCCGTGTGAGTACAGTAAATTCCTGTACCTCACTGTGAATAAAACAGTAAATTCCTGGCACCCATTTTCCAATGGTGGAATCTAAACTAAACTATCGTAGGTTACTCAGCTAGGTCGTACCCATTTAAACTTGTGGTTGTACGGAAATGCTCAGTTTGGACAAACACAAGAGTCAGTCCTTAAGTGACTAGGGTGGAACATTCACAATTCAAGTTCTTGTGCTAAACCCGCACCAGCCAAACTTTCCATCCACCCTGGTCTAATTTTATTTTATATATTTCCTTTTATTTTGAGATAACAGTGACAACCTCTATTGCCACTAATTTAACAAACACATAAATTCAAATCATTCATCAATAGATTTTTCCATACAGATAATTGAAAATGAACAGCTAGACTAAGCATTTGCTATTATTCTAAATTGCACAAAAAAATAAATAATACTAACTCATCTATGAGCCAAAAGGTATCCTATGTTGACAAAGGTACATGGTAAACAATTCCAAAGGAGGGTATAACAAGTTTGGGTATTTATCTAAATTTTCTAAAATTAAAATTATTGATTTATATAACATAGCCAGGCAATTAAATTTTAAATATTCATAAAATCATTTACAAAATTTAGGAGCAAAATGGTCAAGGAGACTTGCCTTCTTGCACGCCGTCTGGAAATTCTTGCTGCAGATCAGAAAAATCTTCGGCGACGTCGAGTTCTACGCGTGAAACGATAAATACAAATAAATAAATACAAATAAAATCACAAAAATATAACATATATATCTGGAGAAAGGTTATGATTTTAGATAAATTTAGAAATTTGAATCACTGGATTCGGAGTTCGGACGACGGAGAACGAGCGATTGGAAGTTTGAATGAATCGGAAATTCCAGAAAATGCAAATCCGAGGGAATATTCTCTGGAATCTTATTTTTGGCTGATTTTTGGATATATTTGAGTGTATGGCGTGTGGGGCCCAGTTGTCATTGGGTACAGATTTTTATTTTAATAATTTATGACAAGTGGGTCCCACTTGTCATTGACTAAAGGTGAACAAAAATTGCTAAAGTCCAACCGAAAATGGATGCCCAGGGTTTGAACCCACAACCTCACATAAGTATGCACTAACTAGACTCCCCTAGCCAAGTGAGCTCTTGATCTTTCACGACAAGGAAGCATCGACAAGGCAAAATAAACAAGTAGGAAAATGATTAGAGAGAAAATCACAGAGAAGACACACGGGGGGAATGCGCAACTCGCCGGCGGCCGGAGGCGGGGCGGCGAGCGTCGGCAGGGGTAGTAGGGGTGGCGGCGCACCTTCTCACGGCGGTGGCGGGGCCCGGGGTGGCCGACGGCAGCGGAAGATGGTGGCGGCAGCGGGGAGGTGCGGGGCGGCCACCGGGAGGCGACGCACGGCGGCGGGGTAGCGGCCGAAGGAGAGGGGAAGGACGGCAGTGAAAGAAGGCCGAAAGGATGAAAGAAGAGCCGGCATTCGGGAATTTATAGGAAGAGAGAGGAGAGGAAGGGGCCGACGGTTTTGAGAGCGAATTAAAGGGGAAAACGGCCGGTGGATTAGTGGGGGTGATTAGGGCATCTGTTTTCATGCTTTAATCGGAAGTTAAGAGAAGGAAACGGATGGCAATCAAAGCTTTATTTCGGCTCTAATGGTGGAGGAGAGAGAGAGTGGGAGGAGGAAGAAGGAGAGGTTGAAGAAACATATGACATATGGGGTCCATGTGTCGGTGAGAGAGAGGGGAAGTGAAGGGGTACAGGCCGTCAGATTTGCGACACGTGGCAAGTGAATAGCTCAAGACTTTTGGATGAATATGAAGGGGTAAATGACTTTGTATGGCTAGGATTAAATCGTGGAAAGAGATGGATTTAATCTGAGAACGACACGTTGCAGGCTAGGATTAATTTGATTTTTATTTTCGGAATAAAATTTCAGAAAATACTAGAAACTTTATAAATACTTAGAAAATAGCTAATATAATCTACAAATTCCTGAAAAATCATAAAATATTCCTGGAAGCATTTTAGACTTGGGAAAAATATTTTTAATTTCAGATTTGCATTTAATAATTTTATAAAATACTTTTTAACTTTAAAAATTGATTTTTAATTCCAAAAAATTCTCAAAAATTAATTAATAATTTAGGAAAGGCTAGGAAAAATAAAATAAACTCTTTTTAGCTTTAATAAAATATTTAAAATACATTTTCTTGCTTTAAATTTTTAAATAAAATTCAGATAAATCCAAATAATTTGAATTAATTAATTTAAAATTATTCTCTTCTGGAAAAACAAAATTTGGGATGTTATACTATTGCAATTAGAAATATTTTGCTGGTCAAAGTTCAAGAGGCAATCATGAGGCTATGTTATTTCTTTAACGTAATTGCTCAGAAGGTCGTCGATCCCAAAGGAGTAGATGCTCTGTTGGACGAGGTGGTGATGACTCTATGCCATCTTAAGATGTATTTCCTTCCTTCGTTTTTTGATATCATGGTCCATCTCATTGTTCACATTATGTGGGAGATAAAAATATGCGGGCCCGTATTCCTATGTAGCATGTACCTATTTGAGAGGTTCATGGGAATTCTTAAGTCTTATATACGTTATCGATCTCGGCTGGAGGGCAGCATCGTCGAAAGTTATGCAAGCGAAAAGGTCATTGAGTTTTGTGTCGATTATATGGCTCAGATTCAACCGATAGGTGTGCCTCAATCTCGTCATGAGGAGAGTCTCAAGGGTATCAGAACTATCAGAAGGAAAGCAATCACTCCATATATGGACGCGTATGCTCAAGCACATTTCACAGTCTTGCAACACATGACTGAAGTGGCCCCTTATGTCGACCAGCACAAGGATGTGCTTCGGCAATAGAATCCGGAGCGGTCGGATGTTTGGATCATGAAACAACACAACAGTCGGTTCAACCAATAGTTGAAGGAGCAAATCGTTAGGAGCTTGTCAAGTGAGATGCTAATATAGTTGGCAAAAGGGCTAACATTTACAGGTGTGACATGGAAAGAATATGACATAAATAGATACACATTCTATACACAGGCTCAGGATATAAAGAGCACTAACCAAAACAGTGGTGTCCGCATAGATGCGTTCAGTACCGATGGGTTGAAAAACTCATACTATGGGTTCATAGAAGATATTTGGGAGCTCGACTACGTGGTTTTCAAGATCCCCTTATTTCGGTGTTACTACCATGGACCTCCAACGTGTTGGGTATAAAGACAAACTATTCGTACTCGCCAACCAAGTTATTCAAGTTTTCTATGTAACTGACCCGGCAAATAAGAAGCGCCATGTAGTTCTTCATGAAAAAAAGCAGAATTGTCGGAGTAGAGAATGTAGTAGATGAGGAAGAATACAATCAATTTGACGAGTTACGAAAGATGCTATTTGTCGGAGTAGAGAATGTAGTGCACATTTGCAATAGGACTAGGGAAGTGACTAATGATGCTATTTTATCCTTTTAAATTGAGTGGTATTATTAGGAGTGGCCATCTCTAGCTAAAATTGCTATGAAAAGTTGAACTTGGAGTCCTTTTTTGAATCCTTGGGTTGAACCCAACTAATCTTTAGAACTTTATCAAAGGGCATGAAGCAAGTGACACACTCCAGTGTATCCAGTTCAATGAACTTGATACACTGGTTTGTGTCATTTGCTTCATAGAACTTTGTTTAGGCCCACACCTCACTACGTCCACACAGTCGTCCAAAAAGTTTTAATATATGCCACATAGACCTTCAAAGGGCATGAAGCAAGTGACACACTCCAATGTATCCAGTTCAATGAACTTGATACATTGGTTTGTGTTATTTACTTCATAGAACTTTGTTTAGGCCCACACCTCACTGTGTCCACATAGTCGTTCAACAATTTTTTAATATATGCCACATAGACCTTCAAAGGGCATGAAGCAAGTGACACACTCTAGTGTATTTGGTTCAATGAACTTGATATACTGGTTTGTGTCATTTGCTTCATAGAATTTTGTTTAGGCCCACACCTCACTGTGTTCACACAGTCGTCCAACAATTTTTAATATATGCCACATAGATCTTAAAAGGGCATGAAGCAAGTGACACACGCCAGTGTATCCGGTTCAATGAACTTGATACACTTCTTTATGTCATTTGCTTCATAGAACTTTGTTTAGTACTCCCTAATAAATAGTATCATTGGTCACTTCTCTAGTCTCGTTGCACGTTATACACTTATGAATATATGTACTTTTCATATTGATATATATATATATTATGTATTTTTATATTGACATATATATATATATATATATATATATATATATATATATATATATATATACTGATGTGCTTACTTTTCATATATGAGAAGGCCAACATGTCATCGCGCATTCTTCAACATCATCGGCGGATCGTTCGCTCCAAAATAAACACGTAAAGGAAGAGGATCATCGAAAAAGCACGAGAGCGATTTACCATCACGAGTCGATAGATCAGGACCCCTCTCCTTCCTCGCCAAGCGGCGGGAGCATTTGAAGAACGATCGAATAGTTGCACGAGAACAAATTGAGATCACATTCGATTCGTGGAAGAGCATGACTGAGCTGCTGACAGAGATTTTTGCATCGTTCGAGATCCTAAAAGAACACCACGACTCCGTGCAACGACATGTCTTGCTAGCGACATACAAAGCATGGAAGAACTTCAAGAGCGTGCTTGTCAAGCAGTATATGGAGAAGGATCTAACGCCGTTTGATAAGTATCCATTACTGGAACCACAATGAGAAGAGTTTAAGGTGACGAAGACGACCGAAACTTTCAAAAGTGCAAGTGCGGCGCATAAGGCCCTCCAGGCAAAAAACACACACCCCCACAGACTCAGCACAGCTGGGTATGCGGGTAAAATCCCGCAGTGGAGGCAGGAGGACGAACAGACAATCCTGCGGGACACCGCCCCGCCTTTTGCCACGATCCCAGATGAGCGCGGTCGAAATTGGATTAGAGCGAGGTCATCTATGACGTCGTCGAGGGACATCTCCTTTCAGAACCTTGCAAACCAGGAAGTGTCCCACCGCCTAGTAAGATATCGAACTACGTAGCTTGTAATTACTCCACAACTTCGTAAGAAGTGAAATGACATGTCAGGCTTTTGTAGGATACACTGAGTGTCGAATCTTTGCAGGGATCATTCTAGTCAACTAAGGACAAAGATATACTCTCTGTAGCACTGGGAAAGAAGAAGCACCCGGGTCGTACGAGAGGCCTTGGGCTTTATATTCCTTGGAAACAAGGTTTTTCAGATAACTCCGAATTGTATCAGAGTAGGAAGAGAAACAAAGCCGAGCGTGACGCTCGGCTACGAGAGAAGATCAAGGCATCTCTTAGAAAGGAGTTTGTTGATTACGTCAGAGATGAGGTGCAAAGATTTACAGAAGAAAATCAGCAGGCCGCCGCCGCTGCTCCTGTGCTAGCTAGCCCCCAACGATCAGTAATGCTGCGCGTCCAATCCTCTGACGAAGCGAGGCGATTTCTGTGGACGACATCCAGGTGGCTACGAAGTGTAAGCTCCAAGTGAGATATGCCTCCATTGCCTTATGCGCTGCTTGAGGTCTGGTATATCCGTCCGGTCACGGGGCCATGGTGCACGGTGCATCTTTAGCGTTAGGCTTCGAAAAAGTGAATGTGGATGGTGTGCATGCCAATTTCGACGTCGTCCTGCTACCGAAGCCCCCCAATGACGAGCTCGTGACTCTAGGGCAAGCCATTAGAACCTTCATCTAGTGGCCCAAAAGCGACATCTGCCTAGAAACTTCTTCAGTGGTGGCAAATCTACAAGGGCAATCAAAACCAGAGCTACTTGAACTGATGCTATCTCCACAAGGCCTATCTCCACCACCGCTACCTACACCGGTGATGAGTCCACGAGAGCTATTCCCGGTGCAACAATTTTCACCGGTTCTACCTTTACAGTCGACCTATAGCCGAGGCAGTAAGAACAGTCGAGGCAGCAAATGCAAAACAAAGAAGACCGATGATGATATCCTGTACCTGCCATTGGCCTGTAAATTCGTGCTTGACGAGCCGCTGGTTGACCCGGTAAAGCGCCTCCCAACCCTACTAGTTAGTTGCAAGCAGTTACACACCTGGTATATGAAACAATCCAATAAGCCAGAGGGAGAATGACACTCAGGTATCACTGTCAAATTCAGGCCGGATCATTTACAACACAATATTCAAGATTGTGTCTTCGCGGTGACCTTTGAGGATTTATTTGATCTTTACACGCTCAACGCTCTCGATGCCTCACTCATTCGCTGCTGGACGCTATAAGTGTGTACAATCACAATCTCCGTTCATGTCATACCGATAAATGTCATATATAATTTGTTGCTTTCGTGTGTATATATATAGATACATGGTGACTGAAGTTAGATCATCCAAATCATCGGTTGGTTTCTTGAACCTACACTTGGTCGCTATGCATACCATCAACCAGGATGCTGGCTTCGTCGAGAGGTACATTGCAGCAACACTGGTGGCTTACCACGATAAGAAATATGTACTTATGCCCTACAATCAAAATTTTCATTAGATTTTAATAGTAATTGTACCAAAATGGAATAAGGCAATATACCTTGATTCCCTAAATAAGAATAAAATCGACTACACAGTTATCGGTGAAGTAATCGATAGGTAAGTACATTTTCTCCATACATACCTATATTGTACTCTTTCTTTCCTTCCGAATGACTAAGGTCAACTTTTTCAAATCACGTAAGGCATCGCGATGTACGTTGCAATGGCAAAGCTCTCAACGCAAGGAGCCAAAGGCTTGACACATGTTCAAAACTTTAAGGTATTTGCTAATACATATTAATTAATCCTATGCAACAATTGGTAGTAATGCCTCTTGAATTAACATATTCTATTTTTTGCAGTGCCACCAACAGCCGCCTGGCAACACGTGTGGATTCTACGTTTGCCACCATATGAGACTACTCTTCGATTCCTCGAGGATCACTAATTCTAATTCTAAGGTTTGTCAATCTTCCTATAATTACTTCATACTTATCAGGTTATATATATACGCACATTGATATTCCTATTGACAGAATGTGTCCATCCCAACAACTGCATTAAAACAGTCCGACCTTTCACAAATTCGAGGAGAGTGCGTGTACTTTTTGGTCGCTCAAGTTATACATTCAGGTGGAGAGTTCCACAACGTAGAATGATTTTTTTATTGCTCTTATCACTCTGGAATTAAGGTCTCATGAAAGGACAGTCCATAATCAACGAACTTGTCAGGTTGCATAAGCAATACTTGGATGGTGCAATCATGCACCATCCAAGTATTGCTTATGCAGCCTGACAAGTTTGTTGATTATGGATCTGTTCCTTTCGCGAGACCTCGATTCCGGAGTGATAGAGCAATAAAAAATACAATGTTACCATCTAAGTGCAAATGCAATGTAGATCTTTTGTAATTGTGTATTTGTTAATGGATATTTTATTTCATTTCAATTAATTGATTTGCGAAATGGATGTTTTATGTTTGTGAAATGAATTGAGATGTGAATTGGATGTTTTATGTTTGTGAAATGAATTGAGATGTGAATTGTATGTATACATGTACATGTTGTTCTCCTTGTTTCAGAGGACATGACTAGCATTTCCTAAGGCTAACCAATAAACAGAAATAGATTTAGAGGTAGAAAAGAATATCACAGATGATTTGTAACTAAAAACCGTTTGTGATAGCTATAATCATAGACGGTTTGTAACTAAAAACCGTCTATGATAACCATCTGTGATATGGATATATCACAAACGGTTTTAAGTTACAAACCGTCTGTGATTGTAGCTATCATAGACGGTTTTTAGTTACAAACCGTCTGTGATATTTACACCACAGACGGTTCAAAAACAATCTGTGATAACCTCCGATTATCAGTAACCCATAAATTCAGACGGTTCAGAAAACCGTCTGTGATGATATTTTTGAACCGTTTGTGATACAGTTTTCTGTAGTAGTGGTTATTATAATACTATTAGGACTTAGAGAGAAGCGCTACTAGGGTTCTTTTAGATTAATCGAAAACACAATTTATTTTTAATATAAAATTAACATAATTGTCCAAAACATGACAATCTTACCATATAGCAGGACTATAAAATTCATAACGCACAATTTATTCATCCGATTGATATGAAACAAAATTCTACAAAAATATAATAAGATCATCTACACCATTCTAGTTGATAAAACTCCCCAATTATACCTCTATACTATCCGTAAAAATAATACAACAATACAACAGGCCAAACCAATCTAATACTCGATTTCCTCGTGAGAACTTATTATCTCTCTCTAATCTGCATTTTAAATCTATATTTAAATTAAGCAACACAGGAAAGATCAAGGTATTACCAATAACCAAAATTGCTACTGTTCAAAGTGATAGAACACATACAAAGGGGAAGCCATCACTGCCGAACGTGCCCTTCTTTCCTCTGGCTTTAACTTCCCTTAGTTTCTTCCCCCGTTGACCAACGCGCAGAAAAGAAAATGCCGCCGGCCACTCAGCCGCGTGCCCGAAGGCCTGCTCACGGGCACGCGCCTTGACGGCGACAGGTAAGTCAACGCGTGACTCATTCCACGAAATCAACTCCTTGAATACGGCTTGAAAAGGACAGAGTTGACGGGTTATTTGAGTCAAGAACGGCAAGGGAATATCGTATTTTTTACGGACTAGTTGAATGATTTTTTATTATTTAACTCTTTTAAATATACTTTTATTAATAATTTATAACTTATTTCTAAATTTGACCCTTTTAACCACAACGTTGGCCGTGGTGTGACAAAAACAACACTACCATACCACTCATTGTGGTATGGCCAAAACTTGCCACACCATGGCAGTGTTAGTTTGCCACACCATGACCAATGGAGTGACCAAAAAGGTTATTTTCTACCTCGGTGTTAAACTTTTCTACAGTGTGGTAGTATTGTTTATCGCACTACGAATCTTGGTATGACAAAAAAAAAAGATTATGTTTAGAAATAAGTTAGACGAGAAGTCATTAATAAAAGTTTATGAAAAGAGTTAAATAATAAAAATTATTCAGTTGAATGTCAGTTCATAACCCTAGTCTTCTTTCTTGAAAACCCTCTTTGTTAAGAAAGGGTGATTATAATACTATTAGGACTTATAAGGCGACGGGCGAAGTCCACGCGCATAATACAAAGGCTGCCGTTAGGTTCCCTCTTTTCATAAAGGCTCACTATCCTAAAAAAACAAATCTCATACGACTCATTCCACAAAAAATCAACTCCTCTCTAAATTTCAGCATCCTATTTTTCTATATTTATTTCTCTACAATTACGCATAAGTTCTTAAAAATTAAATTCAGAGTATTACAATTATGCCATTCAACCAGTAGGTATTGTGACTATAGACTAAATAGTGAGATAAAGGGGTCTCCGGGGTCTTCACCCTCGATGGAGAGGGTCTCCGTTGTCAAGGAATAGAGGAGTTAATCATGGTAAACAAAATGCCTCACGGTAGAATCGGTCGGACCTGTTAGATTATTGCATGCATGACACTGCACATGCACGCATCCTGAACATGGCGCATGGCAACATCTTCGGCAGGAGATCAGCAAGAAGAGATTGAATCTGTCTGCTGTTAAGGCATGATTAGCTTGTAATATCTTTACTTGGATAGCTAGCTAACTAGCCGTAGCTTTCCTTCTTTCCTGCATGTGTTTCCTTTCTTCCTGCATGCAGCGTGATGTATTTGTATCAACTACTATCAACACGGAATGAGAAGCGTTGAGTAATACTCGCCTTCATGGTATCCGAGCCATGCTCCTGAGCACCGCTGCCACCCTTGTTGGAGTAAGTCAGAGCACATGCACGACCACGAGTATCTGGTACTCGTTTACGACCATGGCACTCACGACCACTTGTTGTAGCAAGTCGGAGCACACAACGTGATTGGAAATCAGAGCACACAACTTGGTCGGAAGACTTTCGGAGGCCTCGAACGTAAGTACTCGAAAGCTTCTACCATGAGTACTTGGAAGACTTCGACGGATTAAAAGTACTCGGAGAACAGTACTTAGCTACAGTACTTGCAGAACAGTACTTATCTACAGTACTCGTAGAACAGTACACGTAGAACAATACTTAGCTATAGTACTTGGGCAAGTTACAATCACGAAGGAATGTAGCAATCACGAGGATATAACATGGTCCAACTCTGCTACGACCACGAAGGTATAACATGGTCGAACTCTGCTGCGACCACGAAAGAACGTAGTGACCATGAAGGTATAGTGTGGTCGAACTCTGCTACGACCACGAAGGAACTTGAGCAAAAATCACTCGGGAATGCCTTGACACACGGAAAAAAACTTGGACTCCCTGGAGAACAACTAACAACCTGATAGTTTTGTGCTGCTAATGTCTCAGCTTGCAGTGTTTTCTTTGTTGATATTTATACTCAAAACAAAGTAACTGACCGACTTATTCGCCACGACCAGCTCTCCACGCATCCCACGTCTGAGCTATTCATGACATTCATAAACTCATGCACTAACACTCTTTAACGTACGCACTAATTTTACTTAACGTACGACTATGAATACAAGTAACGTCTCGGTCGTGAGACGCAATAATGTAGAGATTAATCTAGGTACGATGTGGTTAAATCCAACAAATCACCCCCTAACCATGACGCACTGGATTCATTTCAACCACTCCGATCTTTTGACTCAGTTCGATAAACTTGATGCAACCAAGAGCCTTCGTGAGTATGTCAGCTAGCTGGTCGTTTGTGCCGACATGCTCTACATCTACTTTCCCATCTTCAATGCAGTCTCAAATGAAGTGATACCTTGTATCAATGTGTTTGCTGTGATCATGAAGCACGAGATTCTTACATAAAGCAATTTCCGACTTGTTGTCCACGAGTAGCTTTGCCTTCTTTGGCTCCACACCCTTCAGGTCTCCGAGGAGCCAACTTAGCCAGCTTGCCTGGCATGCTGCTGTTGTTGTTGTGATGTACTCAGCTTTGCACGAGGACAAAAGCCTCAATCTTCTACTTCTACGACACCCAAGTAATCAAACTTGCACCAAGGAAGAATACCATACCCGTGGTGCTCTTGTTGTCATTAGTGTCGCCCGCCAAGCCGTTGTTGATATAATCAAAAAGTTCAGGATCCGTCGTGCTTGTCTTCATATAACGACACCCAAAACTAGTCGTACCACTTACATAGTGAAGAATATGCTTCACCGTGGCCATATGTTGCGAAGTTTGTGCCTCCATATACCATCATTCTTGCGAAGTTGGTAGCGTTCACAATGGCACTACCATCATTCTTGCTCAACTTCAGCTAGTTCTCCATCGGCGTCGAGCACAAATTGCACCGCGCCATTCCCGCTACCTCCAAAACCTTGCACACATAACTACTTTGCGACAAAGTGATCATCCCATATTCTTGCTTGACCTCGATGCCCAAATAATAACTTAGCAAACTGAGATCGGTCATGCTGAAGAGATCTTTCATTTGGGTCTTGAATCCGGCGATGTCATCGACAACCAAGCGACACCAAAATGGCATCAATTTTCAAGTTTCAGGCTCGCGGTGCCTACCACAGCCCTTACAAAGCCTTATGTAGCCTCAGTACTTTATTCTTGTGCTTGTCATCGATGTACCCTAGAGGCTGTTGCACATACACCTTCTCGACCAGATCACCATTCAAGAATGCAAACTTAACATCCATATGATGGTTCTGCAAGCCATCGTGTGTCGTTAGTACGATCAGCACCCGCACTGTCTCTATTCGAGCCACTGGTGCAAGTACTTCGTCGAAACCCCCCTAGTCGTTGTGCGTATCCTTTTGCAACCAAGCGAGATTTATGCTTAACAATGTTATCTTGTAGATCTTTCTTCACCTTGGAGACCCATTTGAGCCCGATTGCTCGATGACCAGCAGGGAGTGAAACGAACTCCCAAGTATTGTTGTCGTAGATGAATTTCAACTCAACATCCATGGCATGCTACATGCCGTGTTCGAGAGCGCATCCTGTACACTCGTGGGCTCCTCAACACCAAGAAGACAGAAGTTGCTGTACTCAACTTCTTGATCAGCGAGCTCGGTGTCGTCAATGTGCACCATCTTAGTAGTGCTGTAGATGTTTGACATCGAGCGATACCTCAGTGGCACACCTTCGAAATCATGCGATGCACCGGTTGGTGGTGTTGCCCACTATGTCGTAGCTCCAGACGATGTCGTTGCCTGTGGCATCATAGGTGTATCCATCATTGGTGAAGTCGTGGTGTGGTCGATGTCCACCAGAGTGACTTCCGTCTCATTGGTGTACTCAATGGTGAACGTGTCGAGTCTGTTGGCGCCAGTTGATGACGTTGTCCGGTCCCATTTTCGTTCTTCTTCGAACACGACATCCCGTGTCACATGGAGCTTCTTTACATCTGGATTGAAAACTTGATAGGCCTCGAGCCCTCCTCGTACCCGATGAACACTATCGGCGTAGAGTGGTCGAAAAGCTTGGTGAATCCTGGGATGATCTTCTTCATGTGTGCCACACCCAAACGTATGAAAATAATGAGCATTTGGCCTTTTCTTGTACCATACTTCGTATGACATTATATCATCCAGACTTTGGGTTGGTGCATGATTGAGGATGTTCGCTGCAGTCTTCACTGCTTCATCCCAAAACATGGCGGGCATCGCCATGCTTTTTATCATGCTGCGAACCATCTCCACAATTGTTTGGTTCCGACGCTCCACGACGTCTTTCTGTTGCGGCAAGTATGGCGCAGTAGTATACCACTTGATGCCCATCTCATCGCAGTAGTCATTGATGTCGATGGAGTTGAACTCCCCTCCATGATCGGTTCGAAATGCCACCAGCTTGGAGCCGATGTCATTCTCAGTGATGGCCATGATCTTTTTGAAAAACTTGAATACCTCATCCTTCGACTAGATCACTTCCAACCACATGAAACGGCTATGATCATCCATGATCTGCAGGAAGTAGCACCCGCCGCCCGGTGTGGTCGGTGTGATTGGGCTACATAGGCCACCGTGAAACAACTCAAGACCGCACTCCTCGTGAAATGATGAGGCATGTGGAAATAGTATTCAATGTTGTCTGCCGAGAACATAGCCGTCGCAGAACTACTGCACATGATCGATGATGGGTACACCATCCACAATCCTCTTAGTGCCCAGGCCATGTAGGGCACAAAAAAAGCTGAGATGGCCGTAATGGGCGTGCCAGCGCCATGCTTCCTCACTCGCCTGTGCCTTCAGGCACACTGATGTGGTCAGGTTCAAGCTAAGCACATAAAGCTTGTTCTAAGACTGTCGCACTCGTGCCAGCAATGCTTGCTGCCAGTCGAAGACGCTGAGCTCACCATCCTCAAGTATTATTTTGCAACCACCTACTTCGAGTTGGCCAAGATTAATGACGTTAGACCGTAGTCGAGGAATGTAATATACCTCTGTGTGTACTCGATGCTCCTGGTTCTTGCATTGAAGCAGCACAACTCTCTTTCCACGAATGTCCACGGTTGAGTTATCACCAAATTTCACCTTGCCTTTAACGTGATCATCCAGCAAGGTGAACATGTTCTTGTCACCGATCATGTGGTTACTCACTGCCATGTTGAGGTACCACTTGTTGTCACTTGCATCAATTAGCATGACCTTCTCTTCATTGAGGTACACAGCTTCAATTGTGTCGATAGCCACCAAAGCAAGCTCATAAACTCAGCCGTCAACAGCGCCGGTGCATCGTCATGCACCTGCGCAAGGTTCGTCATTTCCTTACACTCGCGACGTGGTTTGCGACAGTTCCTTGAGAAATGCCCGAAGTTGTTACAATTATAATACTTTACCTTCGTCATATCACAGCCACCAGCAGACGGCACTGCTTCCTTACTATTGTGGCTACCGTTGCCACGCCCACTACCACATTGTCTGCCACGACCAAATGATAAGGAACCGGATGATAGACTCTGAGTGGAATACGATTTCTACTCATAATGGATCTGGTTAGAAGTTTTTCAAGTGGGATGTAATCTCTACTCGTATTAGATAAAGATCTAGCCTGAGGCTTTTCGAGTTGGATACAATATCTGATCATATCAGATAAGGATCTAGGAGGTACGAGGGCTAATGGAAGTATCCTGAAACACACCTCTCATAACCCTACTGTGCGCATTGGTATTAGCACACCGATACACGGTGTTCTATCCATGTATGTGTGGGCCTCGGTAGAAGTGCTGCTAAGACTGTGGCGCTGATCAAGACGATCGCAAGGAGGTGACGGTTGGCTAAAGAACGATCGAGTACTTTCACTACACCGATGTGCGCTTCGTTGAGCCGGCCACTTCAACTCTACTCCGCTGCACTATGTGTCTAGAGGTAATGATATATGATCTCTCATTTGTATGGTTTTCTGGTTTACGTATATGAAAATTTTAATCTACGCTAATGTAGCCTACCTATATCCCAACACATACATATGTATCTTGTATACACTTTGTTCTTTTGGCGTTTTGTTCCTTCTGGCGCATATGATTCAAATATCGAATCTTCAGCTGCTAAACTGCGTATGGAAAAAGCTATAACAAACAATAGGAGACAAAACTTGAAATTTTATCAGATAATTAGTATATTCCAATGTAAATGCAATGGGTGTAGACATGATATTTTTTCAAAAAAAAGAAAGACATGGGACAGGCAAAAATACTATTCTCTTAGCAAAGCATAATAAACATGATATAAACCTCACTTGTTATTGTGGCATGACACGAAGAACGGGTTATATCCCGTCCATCTTGTCTTATCTTAGTTTATTAATATGCTTTTTTAATATATGCACTTCAAAAATGAAAGTAGGTTTATCCCAAACTGTTACTAACAAACAACATGAGTTATGAGCAGAGAATAATGAAGCACCAAATTCCTGACAAAACATTTGGGGAAAATAAAAAGTAATCCCACTGTTCTCCTCATAGTCAGACATGGGAGCAAAAGTAAACTATTACCTAGGCCCTGATAAGTGCCATTCAGAAGGCATGTAGGAAGAACTCGACCTCACAACATCTGAATTTCTTGATGCAAAACTAGGGACAAAAGTATAGTCAGGTCTGGCCTCGAAGTTCATCACACCTTCCAACACCTTGGCGACCGTTGACATCAAGGGCCTTCTGCTGCTATCAACCTGCAAGCACCACATTGCAAGCTTCACCGTTTCCATGACCTCCTCCATGTGAAATTGCATGTCGTTGCTGCCACTGTCCACTAAATCAAACAGCTGACCAGACCTTGCCTTTTCTTCGAGCAGGCTTATAAGGTGAATGCTCTCCTCGGGCTGCGATTCATCCAAATTTTCTCGGCCACAGATGATTTCCATCATCACAATCCCAAAGCTGTAGATGTCAGCCTTCTCGGTGATTTTTGAACCCAGCCATTCAGGTGCTAGATATCCACGCGTTCCTCGCATTCGAGTCATAACTTTGCTCTGGTCCCTGTTTATCATTTTCGAAAGTCCAAAATCTGAGAGCTTTGCGTTGAATTTGTCATCAAGGAGAATGTTTTGTGGCTTGATGTCCAAATGGGCAATCTTTTCCTTGCATTCTTCATGGAGGTAAGACAAACCCCTAGCAATGGCCATGATGATGTTACGTCTAGTTTTCCATGAAAGAGTGAAAACTGTACTTGCGTGAAAGATCCATTTATCCAATGAACCATTGCACATGTACTCATAAACAAGGAGCCGGTGCGATTTCTCAGCACAAAATCCTATCAACCTGACAAGGTTAAGGTGATGTATTCTGCCAATCGTATTTACCTCTGCTAAGAACTCCTCCATTCCTTGCTCGACACCTTCCAAACGTTTGACGGCGATGGTTTCCCTACCTATCTTGCCCTTGAAGACGGACCCAAACCCACCAGCTCCAAGCTTTACAGAGAAGCTGCTGGTAGCTACCTTCAACTCGTCAAAGGAGAAACGCTTTGGTGTTCCAGGTATGCCATCAAGGAATTCTTCTTTCTCTTTCTTACACTTTTTCCATATGGCTGCAGACAATAAGAATGAAAGTACAGAAAAACCTGCAATTACGGAGCCAACAGCAGTTCTGATCGTCTTTTTGTTTAATTGACTGCCTTGTATCTTGATGAATGCCGAAAAGCCAGAGGATGAGTCTTCTAGAAGCAAAATTAGCATCTGCTCTGATAACAAGAAGCAGGAACCAGCATCACCGTTGCTGTCGTCATTTTGGAAAAGCGCAACTCTGCAAGAGCAATCCCTTAAGCAAGATTGCTTGCAGACCTTTTCTGAGGTACCTGAAGTGGCTAATGACTGGACCATGTTGTAACTGAAGTAAGAAACATTGTTGAGTGGTAACAACTTGTGGTCGTGCGCATGGTCGCAGGAAATGGTGGTTAAAGGTGCACACCCAGCATCTGGATGCCGTTCATTTTGGAACCTAAAATGGCTCAAACTAGGACAAGAACATTGTCCACTACTGCAAACACCATAATCACCGCAGGCCAACGGGTAATCACAGAAGTTCATGGCTACACCTAATACATCAAGCACCATCAATGAGTTTGAATAGAATCCCTGCATCTCATAAAGCCTCAAATGCCCGTCGGACTCTAACCGCATGAATTGCAATGATCTTGCTGACGGCAGTGAGAAGATCTGATTTGGAAACCCAAGGCTGCCATTGACAAACGCATAACAAGTTGATGTTGTAACAGTTAGGAACAATTGTGTATAGCCTGCTGGTTCGAAAGAATACCGCAGCCCTTGGAAGTCTACAGAAAGATAAATCCGGCCAGATGGCCATTTTGTATTTGAGGGTTTGGCGCTGAGGTTCATGCCCCTACAAAGTGATTGCCCCAAAACCAAAGTATCCGTGGGGTGATCAAACGACTGCCAGACAGAGGAGTTCTTCTGATCAAAAAGCACAAGGTTTCCTGAAACATCGAGGCGCATGCCTGCAACTGACATGCTCTTTGTGGCTGTGGACCAGATCATGCTGCCATCACCATCACGGAGAAGCAAATTCCCTTCTTTGGTGAAGTTCAGAATGGCGTCTTGGCTTACAGGATTGTCAGGGTTAGCGGACCAGATGACTGGAGCCTGGGGCCCCAAAAACAAGACAGAGAGAACGAATGAACGACTATCTTTGGTGTAGAACCCGAAATAAGTTCTATATGAGTCGCTGCTATTGGCGAGAACGGCAAGGATACTAGATTCTGTGTCAAATGGTATGCTTTGCATATTGGAAATTTTCCAGAGATTTGGGGGAGCTGCAATGGAGAGCTGGGCAACAACAGTATGGAGGAAAGGCAAGTGAAGAAGTAAAAGGAGGGCAATCAACATATTAAAATGTTGCATGGACATCTTGTACTTGTGATCATGAAGAACCTTCGAAATCCACAGGTGAGATCGTTGATGGCACTTCGTGAGGATGTTGAGATAAAATGGAACAATGTCCCGTCCCGGCCCTGTTTATCTGAATTATCCAGAGTGCATCACAGTCCGGATTCAGGAGTAATACCTACCATGTACAAAAGCTGAAAAGCAGAAGAGACATCACAATTAAGAGCACAAACTTTGGAAAAGAAGAATCGTGCAGGGGAAAAAAATTAGGGAAAAGCCATTAAATAGCTTCAAAGGATATACCATGTGTAGAATTGATCCTTCTTGAGAATAAACGGGAAAAGTAGAGTGGTTGCTTGGTGCTCTGAGTAATCAACTATTTGTCTGTCATCTTTTGAAGGGCAATACACTACACTACATTAAATAATTTGCTTGCATGCAGGAAGGTCAAGGATAGGACAGGGAAAGAAACGGAAAAGCCATAAATATAACTCTCGATGAAAATCCAAAACCATTCAGATTATTCTTTGGCGTGCTTTGAACGGCATTGTACTGTAATAGTGACATGTCTTTTGATCAACAGTCCAATCTGTTGACTCTTGACAATGTTGCAGTCAATGCAAGACTACCGGAACTGTTTTTTTCTCTGTTTTGTTTGTTTGTGAGTACTGAGGGTCAGTACAAGTTAGTTGCAGCAAGTACTAATTGAATGCATCCTGTGGAGAACGGTTAAATGAAATCGGACGGCCCAAAGTGTTTTCAGTAATCACTGTGTGGGGGTCCTGTAGACATCACAAGTTATCTCTCTTTTACTTTGTACTTGAGAGACCATGTGGAGGTAACCCCGGTTGTGTGATGAGTAATTGACACGTGTCCCTAAAGTCGGAGTTTGTTCCGAGCATTTTTATGCTAATTACTGATGCGGATATTTAATTATATCATTTTGTGCGGTGCTATGTAATTTGTCTTCTTGTCGGTGATGACTGCAGGACTTTGAGACGGAGTCGTGGCGAGACACGGGTGACCGAACTAGAGCACGAGCGGTCTTGAGTCGAGCGGTCGGGATGTGTCGAAGGCGGCGAGGACTCGAAGTGGCTGCGGGCGTCGCGGCAAGACACGAGGAAGCTTCCAGGAAGGTGCAGGAGGGGCATTTTGGTAAATGCGCAAGGCTGCACAAAAGGAAGCGGATTTTATTTGGAAATGATCCATTAGTGGAAAGAAATTGTAACCTAATGGGTAAAATGTTGTGTAAACCCATTAGTAGAGAGTTAGTGTGATCTAATGGGTAAAGTAGGCTAGTAAACCCATTAGTGGAGAGTTGGTGTGACCTAATGGGTAAAGTAGGCTTCTAAACCCATTAGTGGAGGCTATAAATAGAGGTGCTCTCTAGGTGGAGAATTGCACTTGAGAGAGAGAGAGAGAAAGAGAAATGGGTTTGGGAGAAATTTTGTGTGCAAAATTTAGGGTTTTATTCTCTCCTTGTGGGTGTTCTTGAGTGAGACATGGAAGAGTTGATGTAAACATTCATATGTTTTATTAATTGTTCATCGCTCTTCGTCTCGAATATGAAGTTCTTGTGGTTTATCTCATGCCTTTGGCTTGCTTTCTTTTTAATTTAATGTTCTTGTTCTAGTTGCTATTATGTTTTGAACAGGGATTCATCTCAAAGCGCTTTGGCTAGTTCATCCCGAAAGCAAAGTTTAATATTATTCGTTATAGCTCTATGATGGGAAATTGTCTCAAGGTCCGTTGACCTATTTAATCCCAAGAGCATGCATGTTTTCTTGATTCACTTTCCTTGCTGCAACTTTTCTTTTAATTTGTTCATCTCCCTTTCCTCTCCATTCTAGTCTATCAACTTTAGGACAGCAGCATTTTGCTTGAGGAGCGATCTTTGATTCGGTTCTTCTTTTCAGTTTGTACTTACTTCTGGACCGAGTGCCCCTCTATTGGTCTGCGAGCATATTTTCTAGTTTGGATCGCTGGTCACGATTCTTGGGTTTCTGTTTGCTGCCCTTGGTATTTCTTTTGTTTTTACGCACTTGATCTCTCGTGTCCGAGCTTGTTTTGAACAGTGAGTCACTTTGCAAGTACTAGTGCATGTACTAGTCTTGATTGTTCAAGTTTATTTCTTTGCTATAATTACGATTTTAGCCTTTTGTTTTGAGTTGCTGTTTCTTGTTGTTTTTGTTGAGAAACCCCTCACTGGCGACCAGTCCAAGAGATTTCTCTGCTAAGAACAAGAATGAATCAATCACAGAAACACAGAATAATAGATTGAACACAGAGAGGTAGAGAGAACTCCTGGTCTTTCTTTATTGCTTCATATGCATTGGGTACAAAATCAGCCATCTGACTCTCTATTTATAGGAGAGGGTGAGGTGCCCAATATGGATAGAGATTCGTTTAAGCGGAAAGAATCCGTTTAAGCGGAAACCTATCCTGGTTTCCTAATACTCCCCTTGGGCACTAATCCGACATACTCATACCTCATTAAAACTCCATAAAAACCCAGTGGAAAAATTTGGAGAAAGAGTACATGATGCATGTTATGCTGCGATTGCACGAATTGCCTCATTAAAAACCTTGGTCGAAAACTTGGAAAACTTCGTCAAGAGAAAAAGTACAATTCACCCGTTTAATTTAGCCTTGAGGACTTTTATCCTCTGGGTACTTGATCTTGATATCAAGATTCACTATGAGCTTGAGATAATTCTCCCCAGATTCTGCACTTCTCTAAGTCTCATCATACCAATCCCTCGCACGCACCTTTCAAAACTAGATGCGGGGAGGGACTTTGTGAATAAATCTGCTAGATTTTCACAAGACTTAGTGTCTTGATACTTTTATCTCGTCCATCTTTTGCAATTCATGAGCATAGAAGAACTTGGGGTTGATATGCTTTGTGAGATTACTCTTCACATAGCCCGTTTGTACTTGTGCAGCATAGCGGCATTATCTTCATAGATAATAGTGGGGTTTGCACAATGTTCATCCCACATGACTTTGGATGTGGTGAACCATTCGGCGTAGCTGCGCATTCACGTGCGGCTTCATACAGCGCTATTATTTACGAGTGGTTCGTCGAGGTAGCTACAAGGCTTTGCTTAGACGATTTCGAGAAATGCGGTTCCACCACACAGAATACATAGCTGTTTGTGACTTTGCGGTATGCGGGTCGACAGTACCCGACATCTGCATAGCCAATCAAGTTCATATCTTGATTCTTTCTGTATAACAATCCAAGATCCTTGCTTCCTTGGAGATATCGGAAGATGTCCTGTATGCCCTGCCAATGCCTTTTGGTGGGCTCTGCACTATACCTTACTAATAGGTTCACGGCAAAGGCAATATCCGGTCTAGTGCGATTCGTTAAGTACATGAGTGCTCCAACCGCACTCAAGTATGGAAATTCCGGTCCCAGGACTTCCTCCCCTCTTCCTAGGTCGGAAAGGATCTTTTTCTTGCTGTAAAGATCTCCCGATCATCGGTACTTTTGATGGGAATGCTTTCTTGAGAGACCATGTGGAGGTAACCCCGGTAGTGTGATGAGTAATTGACGCGTGTCCTATAAAGTCTGAGTTTGTTCCGGGTATTTTTATGCTAATTACCGATGTGGATAATTAAATTATATCATTTTGTGCGATGCTATGTAATGTATTTTCTTATCTGTGTGTTGCGGGACTTTGAGGCGGAGTCGTGGCGAGACACGGGTGACCGGACTAGGCACGAGGCGGTCTTGAGGTCGAGCGGTCGGGATGTGTCGAAGACGGCGAGGACTCGAAGTGGCTGCGGCGTGCGCGGCAAGAGGCGAAAGCTTCGAGGAAGGTGCGGGAGGCGTTTTGGAAAATACGCAAAGCTGCTGTCGGGCCAGTTTTATATGGAATGATCCATTAGTGGAGAGGTGTTGTAACCTAATGGGTATAATTGAGTGTAAACCCATTAGTGGAGAGGAGTTGTAACCTAATGGGTATAATTGAGTATAAACCCATTAGTGGAGAGTGGTGTGACCTAATGGGTAAAGTAGTCTACTAGACCCATTAGTGGAGGCTATAAATAGAGGTGCTCTCTAGGTGGAGAAGTGCACCTTGAGAGAGAGAGAAAGAGAATGGGTATGAGTATTAGGGTTTCCTAATGCTTGTGCTCTTGGGAGAGAATTTTCTTATGCAAGTTTTAGGGTTCTATTCTCTCCTTGTGTGTGTTCTTGGATGAGACATGGAAGAGTGATGTGAACATTTATATGTTATAATTATTCATCGCTCTTCGTCTCGATATGAAGTTCTTGTGTGTTATGTATTTATCTTCAGCTCTTTATTATCGTATTTCATAGTTACTTCATTGTTATATTAGCTGTGATGTATTTGCTTTGAACGGGGAATCATCTCAAAGCCATCTTGGCTATCTCATTCCGAAAGCAAATGATGATAATTGTTGTTTACTGCTCTTATCCCAAGTAGTATTTGTTCCTTTTAAGGATCGTACTCAGGTTACCAAGTCCTTCTTGCTATGAACTGGGATTATCTTCAAGTCCAATTAGTCATCCTTTCCCAAGAGCAAAAGAAGGTTCGATAACTAGTTTATAGCTGCAGACAAATTAGTGGTAGCAGATTGTTTTTGGTTCTTTGCGGGTTCATGTCTTTCAAGTAGTTCTTGGTTGCATGCAGCAGATGATTTCCTTCACCGATTCATTAATAGTGCTCCTTTTAGTGCAACGAGTTCTTTTGATTCATTGTTCATAGTCTCTATTGTTGTGCTACTTGGAACAGCAAGTTTCGGTTTTGAGCGATGTAGTACTGTTAATTTCTTTGTTTCAAGAGTTTAATGTGTTCTTACATTCGATCTGCCGTAGCATGTGTTTCTTCTTTGTTTTGGTTCCTTTTTTCTGTTTGTGCAATGATCTGATCCGCACAGACAGCGAGGTTCGGTTGGTAGCATCTCAGTTCCTACGCAGCAACTTGCTTGATGTTCCCTGCTGATCTGCTCCTTTCGGCAGACTACAGTTTCTTCATTTATTCTCTTTGATGTTCGGCAGCAGTTCTCCTCATCAGTCTTTGCTATTTTGTTGTTTCGGTCCAGCAGATTTTATGCAGTAGCAGCAGTCAGTTCTTTCGGTTTGTTATGGTCTACAACTTGTGTTGTTTTCGGGCAGCAGTAGATGGGTGAGATTTCGGTTTTGCAAGTAGTACTTCTTGCCAGCTATCTGCAGTTTACTTTTCAGGTGTGCTATTAATGCTTTGCTGTTTGCTGCACTGCTAGTTTCTTTGATTCGGTGCACTTGTGTTCGGTTTCCTGAGAGACAAGCTCTATTTGTTGTTTTCGGTTACTTTTAGTCTCCTATAGAGCTGCTATTTCTCGGTATTTCTCTCGTTCATTGCTTGCTGTCCAGTTCTTTGTAATATGCTTTATTTTGGCAGCAGCAACAGTCTTTAGCTGTCCATTGTGTTGCTTTTAGCAGTAGGTGCAGTGCATGTGAGTTCGGCCAGCAGGTGCAAGTAATGCATGTATTCGGTTAGTGCTGGGAGGAACCTTTTGGCAACAGCTACAATCATTTGGCTTTCGGTTTTGTGCAGCAGTTTAGTTGCTCTCCTTCCCTGCTAATTACTTCTTCCGATTAACTGTTCTTTTGGTTTCTTCTCAGCCTAGTTTTTCTTTGCAGCATTAATAGATCATTTATTTTGGTCAGTAACTTTGTTGCTTGTTATCCTTTACGAGGCCAAGTACTTTTAGTTAATAATTCAACCAAGTTAGTAGCATGAAGTTTTTCAGTTCTCAGTTTTAGGACAGCAAGTATTTAATTCTTGGGTTTCTAGTGAGTGTTTAATTTCTTGCTTCATAGCTTTCATAGCTATCGAGAGAAGAAAGTTGTTTGAATACCTCGGGTAATTTTTAAAAGGCACCATTCACCCCCTCTGTTGCGTTTCCGATCCTTCAATTGGTATCGAGCGGTTAACTCGTCTATAGATCTTAACGATCTGCGAGCCATGGCAACAGACAGTATTCGACCAAGCCGCCTATTTTCGATGGCATTGATTACCTACGGAAAAGCCGAATGGAGACATATATCCAGGCCAGTGCGCCATCGGCGCAAGGTCAAGGTCCGTTTTCTTTGTTCCTACCGATGAAAACATCGATGCGGAAATATGGTGATGTTGAGGCAAATGCAAAGGCAAGGAACATTATCATCCGGGCACGAGTCGTAGTGAGTTTGATCGCATATCTCATCTTTCGTTCGCCGATATTTGGGTGACCCTCGATGCTTACCATGAGGCACCACCCAAATAAAGGCGATGCACGAGGACGATTCAGCGAGAATATAACAAATTTGAAATGCTTCTTTGGCGAGTCCCTTGATGAGTGTTTTGCGCGTTTTCACAAGATCTTGAGCAACCTCGAGCCGTCGGTCTCACATACTCCGACTCGGATAGCGCTCGACGGATGCTCACTGCACTCGATCTGCGTGTTTGAGAGATGAAAGTGACTACCATCAAGGACACCACGGACCTCTCGACTTTGACTCTTGATGCGGCTGTATTCGCGTCTCAAGACTCACGAGATTGACATTGTCTCGCAAGTCGAAGTCACGATCGATGGCCTAGTCACCGATCCGGTTCAACCGGTCTTTCTTACGATTTGCCGTGTGAATTCTCCCTTGCTCTCGTGACATAAGCGATGATCGATTAGAGCAGCTCGAGGATGAGCAAGCTGGCCCTCCTAGCTCGGAAGTTTTCCCATGCTTACAAGAGGAGGAGGGACGGGAAGAGGAGGACTTTGTCATTTGTTTGAGTGTGGTGGCCCCAACCACATTCGGGCAAATTACCCCAAGCTGGTGAAGGGCAAGAATGACTACGGTGGTGTAAGCAAGAACGACTACATCGACAAGAACCGCAACAAGAAGCCCTCAGTTCACGCTCAAGGCAAGAAGAAGTTCCGCAACTTTGGTAAAGCCAAGAAGCTCTTCCACGCGTCCTCACCGCCAGCCGGCGACATCGACTTCAGCGGCGTGGAGGGTGGAGCGGCGACGGCGACAAGGATGATCAAGATCCCAAGGGCGGCGGCGACTTCATCGGCATGTGCTTCATGGCCAGCGACAACGGCGTCGGCGATAGCGAGCTCTGATGACTCCGTTGAGGTAGGTCCTCCTACGACCAGCTCTATCTTGCATTTACGAAGCTAGGAAAGCTTTATGTTAGATCTAGAGCTAGGGTTGTGGATCTTGAGAAGGAAGTAGAGAGATCGTCATGGGAGTTTACTTCACTTATATCTGCTCCCTCCGTGACGAATGTGATGTATGTTCTTCTTTGCTTGGAGATATGGAAAAGCTAAGGACCTCTCATGATAGTTTGACTTGAGCTTGATTTGCTTAAGGTGAAGAATGATAGTGCGCTTCTGAACTAGAAATGAGTAGGGTTGCTTCTATTTCCTCTAATATTGGACTACTTCTTGCACCTCATGTGAGGATAAGGATAATGCTTTTAGAGGTCTTTACACTATGCTTATTGATCTGCCTGAAAATTGTGAAAATTGCAAAAACTTAAAATGAACTTAAAAGAGCGGATCATAAAATTGCTGAATTGCATGCTACTTTGATTGAGCCAACTGCTTCATGTGTAAATTGTCCTAAATTAACTGCTGAACTTGAATCTGTTTCTAAACAATTCCAAGAAATGATTAATTACAACAAGAAAATAGCTAAATATGCTTCTAAGGACCCTGTTAGCTCACCATGCAAAAATTGTGATAAACTAAAATCGACTTGATTGTTTTGGAAGAAAAATGTGTGAATCTAACCAAGGATTTACTAGAGAAGCCACAATCATGTTGTAATGTGTGTCTTTGGTGTTGGGAGAAGCCCAAGGGTAAGGTAGAGGCGCCCAGAACGGAGCCAACCTGCTAGTAGTAGGATTGTCCCATCAGTCGGTGTGCGTGCACAAGCCATTCTTTCCTCTCTTGTTGGTTCTTCTTACGCTTCCTTACCCTCTTTGTTCTCCCTTCTCCTGCTCTTCTTGCACCTCTCTTTCGGGAGTGTCGGTATCTTATGAACACTCTCGAGAGATTTGTAGGAGGCAAGAAGAAGCTCAATCTTATTCTAGACCAATCTAAGATTTGCAGTTTAATCGGGGTCTAGGATATGATTTCTATGAGGACATGAGAAGCATCCACTGCCGTGCTCGGACCCGTAGCACGGTGTGATCGAGACCGAGCCGGGACCGAGAAAGTCAAATTTAAATCTGCGGGCTTCGTCCAAGGGATTTACGGCGGCAAGGTGATTCCACGCAACCCGGCCTCTCACGGGGTGAAGTTTCATTGCACCTTCTGTCGAGAAGGATGGACATATGATCGAGCGATGTTTGAGCGTGCGAGATTGCGCAGAGACCGTGTTGCAGCTCTTAGGCGTATTCGTGGTCAGCCCGGATCTTGAGTGCACCTAGGACCAGCCACGAGGTCTAAGGTTGCTCTGTTGATGCTTTTAGGCAGCATCGAGGACTTAGTTTTTCTGGTTCTTCGTTTTTCGTCCTCGATTTGCCCGGTCATGATATCCGCCGTTACGAGGTAGATCTCATTTCCATCGAGATAACTACCCGCGGCGAGATCGGCGTGTTGTTGGTACTCCGACTCGCTCTCCGTAGCGATCGGACCCGAGAATGACTTTAGGTCTGCTCTTAGACTTTCGCTTTGAGTGACAGAGGCGTAGGGTAGATAGAGTCGATCGGGTTTGACTACTTCATCCGCTCGGCGTGTTATTCAGTATTGGTGCCAAAATCATCTGTTGATTTACCCCAATATTGAGACTTTACTCTTTGTTTGACTCAGGTTCGCCGGGCAGGGAAGGGAAAGGTTTGGCTCGTAGACTCCGGGTGTTCACGACACATGACCGGAGATTCTCGTTAGTTTTCTTCCCTTGCCCGTGCTCCGGTGATGAGACGATCACCTTGGAGATGCTTCATCAGGCGTGTCATCGCCAAATGTACAATCTTGCATTAATGAGTCTTTTGCTTTAAAAGATGTTGCCTTGGTTAGTAAGCTGCAGTATAATTTGCTTTGGTTTCTCGACTTACGATGGCGACTTTGAGGTGAGCTTTAAGAAAAACAATTGCAAAATTCTTGATTCTTCGGGTAGTCTGGTTTGCGGGATTTCTCGTTTTGGGAGGATCTTTCGTGCTGATTTTTCTGAGTCTTCTGGTGATCCTCTCAGGTGTTTAGTTGCTTCTGATTCCCGCGACCTCTCTTTACGGCATAGGAGACTTGGTCATATTGGATTTGACCATTTGACCCGAGTTAGCGGCCACGATCTCATTCGTGGTGCGCGAAGCTCAAGATGGTCAAAGATCTTGTTTGCGCTCCTTGCCGGCACGGCAAGATGGTTGCCGCTTCTCATCCTCCGGTCACCGTCACGATGACCGATGCACCAGGACAGCTGCTCCACATGGACACAGTTGGACCAGCTAGAGTGCAGTCAGCAGGAGGGAAGTGGTATGTTCTTGTTGTGGTCGATGATTTCTCGAGGTACTCTTTGGTATTTTTCTTAGCCTCGAAGGATGAGACGTTTACACATTTTCGAGGTCTGTTCAGTAGGCTTTCTGTTGAGCTCCCGGGTGCCTTACGAGCGATCCGCAGTGACAATGGCACGGAGTTCAAGAATTCCTACTTTGAGAGGTTTTGCGATGAGTCAGGTGTAGAGCATCAGTTCTCTTCTCCATACGTTCCCCAGCAAAATGGCGTTGTGGAGAGGAAGAACCGTACCTTGGTCGAGATGGCCAGGACGATACTTAATGAGTATTCTACACCTAGGAAGTTTTGGGCTGAGGCAATAACCACCACGTGCCATGTTTCAAACAGAGTTTTTCTGAGGGCACACTTGCATCGCACTTCTTTTGAGTTGAGATACAAGCGAAAGCCCAGCGTATCTCATTTTCGTGTTTTTGGTTGCAAGTGTCTTATTCTGAAGTCCGGGAACCTAGATAAGTTCGAGTCACGTTCCTGTGATGGAATTTTTCTGGGTTACTCGACTTCTTCGCGGCTTATAAGTGCAGGCTGCGAGTCTAGTAAAATGGTAGAGAACTGCGAGGTGACCTTCGATGAGGCCAGTCCGGGGACTAGGCCTGACATCTTAGGTTCAGTAGAGCAGTCCAAGCCCATCTTTGTGGATGATGAGGAGGATGAAGATGAGGTTGTCTACCCGATCCAGTTTCTCCTCCCTTGAGGTGCTGCTTCCACCACCGTACCTCAAGGAGATCGGCCCATTCCTTCCGCATCCTCGGAGCTAGTGGCTCTGTTTCTACTTCATCGACTCATGAGGTAGAGGCCACTACTTCTCATCCAGACCTCCCCATCATATCGAGCTCATCCTTGAGCGAGATAATTGGAGATCTCTTTGAGCGCGTTACACGCTCAAAGTGCAGCACGTCTCACTTCTGTCTCCACTCTGCTTTTGTTGCCTCTTTTGAGCCCAGGATGTTTTCATGCTCTATCGATGAGTCTTGGGTCAATGCCATGCATGAGGAGTTGGAAAATTTCGAGAGAAACAAGGTGCAGTCGCTTGTCGAGCCCCCAGCGGTCACAATATTATTGGGACTAAGTGGGTGTTCAAGAACAAGCGAGCGAAGATGGAGTGGTTATTCAAACAAGGCGGTGGTAGCTCGGGGTACTCCCGTGTTGAGAGTCTAGATTTGAGAGACCTTTGCCTGTGGCGGACTTGAAGCCATTAGAATCGCTTGCCTTTGCAGCTTCTAAAGGTTTTAAGCTTTACGGATGGACGTCAAGAGTGCATTTCTCAATGGCTTTATTGAGGAAAAGTTTACGTCAACACCTCTGGTTTGAAAACCCCAAATACCCAAACCATGTCTTCAAGCTTTCCAAAGCTTTGTATGGACTTAAGCAAGCTCCTAGAGCTTGGTATGAGAGGCTTAAGTCCTACTTGTTAAGTCATGGTTTTGATATGGGTAAAGTAGACAAGACCTTGTTCATTAATCGGCATAGCACGATCTTCTACTCGTCCAAATTTATGTGGATGACATCATCTTTAGCGGCTCCTCACATGCTCGTTTCTCGGTTTTCCGATGTCATGAGCTCGGAGTTTGAGATGAGCATGATGGGCGAGTTGAGCTTCTTTCTTGGCTTCGGATCAAGCAAACTCGGGAGGGTACCTTCTTGCATCGGGGCAAGTACACTCGAGACCTCTGAGCGCTTTGACATGAGTGATGGCAAGCGATATCTACTCGATGGCGACAATGACTTCACTTGATCCGATGAAGATGGCGAGCCCGTTGATCGAAGGAGTTCGAAGCATGATCGGTTCCTCTTGTACCTCAACGCCTCGAGACCGGACATACACTTCTCGTGTGTCCGTGTGCTCGATTTCGAGCTTCTCCTCGCGTGTCTCACCGTCAAGCGGTGAAGCGCATCTTCGGTACCTTGAGCTACCATTGACTATGGTATCGGTACTCTTCGTCTTCTGTCTTTCCCTCGAGCCTACTCCGATCACGGACTTTCTTGGTGTAGGATAGACAGAAGAGCACTTCCGCACTGCCAATTCATTGGCACTTCTCTTGTTTCTTGATCATCTAGGAAGCGATCCGGTGTTGCCTGATCCACCGCGAGGGCGAGTGCGTAGCTGCCGCCGATTCTTTGCGGCCAGTGCTTTGATGGCCGACCTGCGGGACTTTGGGTTAGTTCTCAACAGTGTTCCACTCCTTTGTGATAACACTTCTGCGATTAACATTGCCAAGAACCCAGTGCAGCACTCCCGGACCAAGCACATCGATATCCGTTATCATTTTCTTAGAGACCATGTGGAGAATGGTGATATTGTACTCCAGTTTGTGGAGAGTGACCACCAGTTGGCTGATATCTTTACCAAGCCATTGGATAGCTCTAGGTTTTCAGCTTTGCGGGGAGAGCTTGGGGTGGTTTGTCCTTATGGACTGTTGTGAGGGGGAGCTTTATGCTTTACTGCTTTTATTATATTGATTATGCTCTTACTCCTTTCTGTTGCATAGCATTCGGGGTGCATTGGGGTTAGTCCTTCTAGCATAGGTTAGAGTGTTACTTTTGTCTAGTTGCTTAGACTTCTGCTCTTATCTTGTGATTCTAGGATGCTGCTTATTAGCTATTTCTTATCTCACTAGATTGAGCTCACTCACGGCTTGTAGGTTCTAGCGAGGGTTGGGCCATCCTCGGGTAGGCAGTGCGTGTTTGCTCTCTAGTGTGTGTGCTAGACAGTCAGCTGATAGTCTTGGAGTCATATGGGGTAGACGAGAGTCTGTCTAAGCCATAGTATCCTCTACATCTTATCTATACTTTAAGGACTACCCATTTGGATTTTCTTTGCCAGCTTCTCGTTTTTATTGCTTTGGTTCAGGGGGAGTTCATTTGGGAGCTTCTAGATATTAATTTTGACATAACTCAACTTGAACTAAAAGTGCATCTCATGTTGAGGGGGAGTTGGATTTTATTGCATTTCAGTTTGCACTATAATATAACTACATAGAGCCTTGATTATTATCCAATTATGATCTATTTACAATGCATTACATCTTGCCATGATCTGTGCTTAATTGCTAGATTTATCATGACTTTATATGTGTAGTCTAGTCTTTGCCATGATAAGTAACTTAAAAAAAAACATGCTTAACTTGAATTAATTCATGTCATGGTTAGCCTTTGAGACTAGTCTGACTTTAGTTATCCTTTTATGATTCATGCCATGTCAAATAGGCTACGCTGAATCTTGAATCTTTGTTGAGCTTTGGATTGAGCTATGTTAGTTCTTTTATGTAGTATGAATTATCATTAACTCCTTGGTCTAGAACTACATTTATGTAAAAGCAAAAAGATCTCTTTTGTGCGAAAAAACTGATCTCACCAATTCTTTCTTATGAGACTGCTTGCCATTGTACTAGGCATGAACTCAGGGGGAGTTTTGGTTGACCAAGATCATCTCCTTAAGCTTCTCGCTTGGAGTGATCGCATAAGGCTTGAGATCTAGCACATGGCTAAGAATTGTGAAAATGGTTGAAGCTTAGGAGGCAGTTGTGGATGGCTCCTAGTCCAGGACTTGCTTTGCTAAGATAAAGCCAAAAATAATTTTGAGAAATAGTCAAGTGTGCTAAATTTGCTTATTCACAAAAAGACCAAGTATCAAAAAAAAAACTTGTAGCACTCTAAACCGGCTCAATATTAGCTTCTTGATTTCCCTTAGATTATTTGACATGGCTTGCATCATCCTTGGATACCTTTAGCTAGACTAATATCAAAACTTGACATGCTACGAAATTGGATCAATTTTCAGATTATGACTTATTTGGTTTAGCTTTTCTCTACATAAATAGTCATGATCTTGATAGCATTCCTATGAATTATGGCTTGGTGTAATACTCGCAAAATCATTATGGATAATCTTCATGGCTCCAAATGCTTAAAATAAAGAACACACAAGTCATTTCATTCTCTCGTGCATTTTGATGATTTTATTGCCAAAAGGGGGAGAAGTTTGGAGAAAAAGCCTTCTGGAGCTTTGCAGAAAAATTTGCTCTTTTTTTTGCTTCAGTTTTCTCTTTTGTCGATATGGTCTTAGTTACCTTGTTTTTCTTTTAGACCATATTTGACTCACAAACTCAACTTTATATGCTTTTTCCGTGTTTGTCAATATACTCATCAAGGGGGAGATTGAGAGACCATGTGGAGGTAACCCCGGTAGTGTGATGAGTAATTGACGCGTGTCCTATAAAGTCTGAGTTTGTTCCGGGTATTTTTATGCTAATTACCGATGTGGATAATTAAATTATATCATTTTGTGCGATGCTATGTAATGTATTTTCTTGTCTGTGTGACTGCAGGACTTTGAGACGGAGTCGTGGCGAGACACGGGTGACCGGACTAGGCACAGGCGGTGCTGAGGTCAGAACGGTCGGGATGTGTCGAAGACGGCGAGGACTCGAAGTGGCTGCGAGGCGTGCGCGGCAAGAGACGAGAAAGCTTCCAGGAAGGTGCAGGAGGGGCGTTTTGGAAAATACGCAAAGCTGCACAATCGGAAGCGGATTTTATATGGAATGATCCATTAGTGGAGAGGTGTTGTAACCTAATGGGTATAATTGAGTGTAAACCCATTAGTGGAGAGGAGTTGTAACCTAATGGGTATAATTGAGTATAAACCCATTAGTGGAGAGTGGTGTGACCTAATGGGTAAAGTAGTCTACTAGACCCATTAGTGGAGGCTATAAATAGAGGTGCTCTCTAGGTGGAGAAGTGCACCTTGAGAGAGAGAGAGAGAGAGAGAATGGGTATGAGTATTAGGGTTTCCTAATGCTTGTGCTCTTGGGAGAGAATTTTCTTATGCAAGTTTTAGGGTTCTATTCTCTCCTTGTGTGTGTTCTTGGATGAGACATGGAAGAGTGATGTGAACATTTATATGTTATAATTATTCATCGCTCTTCATCTCGATATGAAGTTCTTGTGTGTTATGTATTTATCTTCAGCTCTTTATTATCGTATTTCATAGTTACTTCGTTGTTATATTAGCTGTGATGTATTTGCTTTGAACGGGGAATCATCTCAAAGCCATCTTGGCTATCTCATTCCGAAAGCAAATGATGATAATTGTTGTTTACTGCTTTTATCCCAAGTAGTATTTGTTCCTTTTAAGGATCATACTCAGGTTATAAAGTCCTTCTTGCTATGAACTGGGATTATCTTCAAGTCCAATTAGTCATCCTTTCCCAAGAGCAAAAGAAGGTTCGATAATTAGTTTATAGCTGCAGACAAATTAGTGGTAGCAGATTGTTTTTGGTTGCTGCGGGTTCATGTGCTGCAAGTAGTTCTTGGTTGCATGCAGCAGTGATTTCCTTCAGCCAGTTCTGTTAATAGTGCTCCTTTTAGTGCAACAGGTTCTTTTCAGTTCGGCTGTTCATAGTCTCTATTGTTGTGCTACTTGGAACAGCAAGTTTCGGTTTTGAGCAGTGTAGTACCTGTTCGGCTGCTGTTTCAAGAGTTTAATGTGTTCTTCTGTTCAGTCTGCCGTAGCATGTGTTTGCTGCTGTTTTGGTTCCTTTTTTTTTCTGTTTGACAGCAGTCTGCAGTCTGGCCTGGACAGCAGGTTCGGTTGGTAGCATCTCAGTTCCTACGCAGCAACTTGCTTGATGTTCCCTGCTGATCTGCTCCTTTCGGCAGACTACAGTTTCTTCATTTATTCTCTTTGATGTTCGCGTGATTCTCCTCATCGATCTTTCTTTGTTTTGTTGTTTCGATCCAGCAGATTTTATGCAGTAGCAGCAGTCAGTTCTTTCGGTTTGTTATGGTCTACAACATGTGTTGTTTTCGGGCAGCAGTAGATGGGTGAGATTTCGGTTTTGCAAGTAGTACTTCTTGCCAGCTATCTGCAGTTTACTTTTCAGGTGTGCTATTAATGCTTTGCTGTTTGCTGCACTGCTAGTTTCTTTGATTCGGTGCACTTGTGTTCGGTTTCCTGAGAGACAAGCTCTATTTGTTGTTTTCAGTTACTTTTAGTCTCCTATAGAGCTGCTATTTCTCGGTATTTCTCTCGTTCATTGCTTGCTGTCCAGTTCTCTGTAATATGCTTTATTTTGGCAGCAGCAACGGTCTTTAGCTGTCCATTGTGTTGCTTTTAGCAGTAAGTGCAGTGCATGTGAGTTCGGCCAGCAGGTGCAAGTAATGCATGTATTCGGTTAGTGCTGGGAGGAACCTTTTGGCAACAGCTACAATCATTTGGCTTTCGGTTTTGTGCAGCAGTTTAGTTCCTCTCCTTCCCTGCTAATTACTTCTTCCGATTAAGTGTTCTTTTGGTTTCTTCTCAGCCTAGTTTTTCTTTGCAGCATTAATAGATCATTTATTTTGGTCAGTAACTTTGTTGCTTGTTATCCTTTACGAGGCCAAGTACTTTTAGTTAATAATTCAACCAAGTTAGTAGCATGAAGTTTTTCAGTTCTCAGTTTTAGGACAGCAAGTATTTAATCCTTGGGTTTCTAGTGAGTGTTTAATTTCTTGCTTCATAGCTTTCATAGCTATCGGAGAAGAAAGTTGTTTGAATACCTCGGGGTAATTTTTAAAAGGCACCATTCACCCCCCCTCTGTTGCCGTTTCCGATCCTTCATTTCTCAAAGCCGAATCTTTCTAGCACCTTCTGGGTGTAGGTCGACTGATGTATCAAGACTCCTCCAGGGACATGCTCAAGCTGCAGGCCTAAGCAAAACTTGGTCTTGCCTAAATCTTTAATTTCAAATTCTGACTCCAAGTAGGAGCTTGCTTCTTTTATATCATCCCACTGTCCCGATGATATTCGGATCATCTACATACACCGAGATTATCTGAGAATCCATTCAGGATCGCCGTATAAATACACAAAGACGATCTTCATTGTTCGTGTAGCCTTTCTTGCAGAGAAAGTCGCTTAGCGATTATACCACGATACGCGGTTGCTTGATCCATACGGGGACTTTCTAAGCTTCACCTGTCATGATTTCTATTTGCTCTATCTTGGTTGGAGAGAATTCCTTGAGGACTTTCATATAAATCTCGAATCCAAGTTACCATAAAGATATGCAATCACAACATCCATCGGTTTCATTTGAAATTCAAGTTCACTGCCATTGAGATCAAGTATCTAAAGGTAATTCCACTCATGATCGGGAGTAGGTTTCTTCATAATCAACTCCGGGCGTTGAGTGAAACCTTGTGCTACCAGCCTTGCTTTGTATCTCACTACTTACGTTTCTTTCATTTCTCTTTCGAACAAATACCCACTTGTGCCCTACGAGGTGCACATGGGGAGGAGTGCGACATCACGAGCCCAAACACTTCTCTTTTGTTCGAGATAGCAATTCGGTTGCTATTTTCTTCTTCCAATCTTCTCAATCTGATCTTTTCTTACATTCGTGACGATGCGGGCTCGGGATCAAGATCAATGATTGTGGCAATTTTCTTTGCGGCGTAGATATCGACATTGGTGTTGTCTGTTCAGGACTCTCCGTGTGCACATAATTTATAGCTATTTCTTCATGAGTTGCTTCTTCTGGAGCTTCATCTTGCGCATCGCTTCTTTCAATTGCGGTGGCAAGTCCCTTTAGTTGTTCGGCTCCGATGTGTGCGCACACATCCATGCCGATGGGGATATTCAGATCCGGTATGTCCTTTTCAACAGTGCCATACTTGTGCGGATCTCAGCGGCTCCCCTTCTCATGCAGGGGACTTGGTGATCGGTGTGATAAGTCCTTCTTATCCTTTTTCGCCAGGCGTCCCCGGTTACTTTAAATTCGAGGGGCCGGAGTTCTCGTCCTTTTATTCTGAGGCCTTTGGACGGGATTAGAGATACCTTCAATTTTCTTTGGTATTTCAACCCTCTCCGGTGCATTGCGTGCAGACACATGCGACTTAGTCACGCTCTTCAAATCACTAAAGTGATCAGGCAGTTGATTTGCTAATACTTGCAAATCGATGATCTTCTGGACCTCTTTTTCAGTTTCACTAGTACGCGGGTCATGTGCATGAATTCCCATGGCTTCCCACGTAATTTCCCGACATTTTTCATCAACGGGTTGATTTCCTCCCCCTAATGTCGGAAAATTATCCTCATCAAAAATACAGTCAGCGAAGCGGGCAGTATGCAAATCTCTCGATATGGGTTCCAAATACCTGATTATGGATGCAGTCTCATAACGTATATCCCAGTCTTACGGAGAGGGCCCATTGCAGTTCGCTGTGGAGGGGGTATAGGTACATAAACCTTGCATCCAAACCTCCTGAGATGAGAAATTTTCGGTGGTGACCCTTGCGCTAGTTGCATAGGTGAATGGATGTTGTAGGCCGAGGGTCTAAAGTTGATGAGATTTGCTGCATGTAGTACTGCGTGTCCCCAACATGTAACTGGCAAATTACAATTATGCAAAAGTGGTCGGGCAATAAATTTAATTCTCTTGATCAATGCCTCTGCCAAACCATTCTGGGTATGGACATGCGGTACCGAATGCTCAACTGCAATCCCCATTGCCATGCAATAATGATCAAATGCCTTTGAAGTAAATTCTCCGGCATTGTCCATTCTGATGGACTTGATGCGATGATCAGGGAACACATTTCTGATGCGAATGATCTGCGAGATCAATTTGGCGAAAGCATGGTTTCTTGTGGATAATAAACCCACATATGACCATTTTGAGAAAGCATCAATGAGCACCATGAAATACCTAAATGGCCTGAGATGGGCTGAATAGGGCGCAAATGTCTCCTGGATGCGTTCAGAATGCAGAGACTTCATCCTTCACTTTCGAGTGGAGGGTCTAATAATTAATTTCCGGTGGCACATGCGGGGCACACAAAATCTTCATGATTGGAAAATTCTTCACATTAATATTATGCCCATGAGAATTGTTAATTATATTTCTCATCATCCTAAGACCTGGTGGTCTAATCATCATGCTAGAGACGGAATTGTTGAGCTTCTAAATACATCTTGAGCGATTATGCAGCTATGCAGCGCCTTAATGTTGGTATAATATAGCCCAGTTTCTAGTGAAAGAAGTTTTTCTAATACCCTTTTGCCATTCTCTTCGCGCTTCGTGATGAGTAGGTATTCCTACCGTACTCTTCTTGATCTCAACGTGGAAACCATTGGCGCGAATATCTTTAAAGCTTAAGAGAGTTCTAGTCGAATCTGGTACAATAATCGTCTTCAATGACCAAAGTTGTGCCCATGGGAAGTATAATTGTGGCTCTTCCGGAACCAATTATACATGCATCGCTTCCGGCGATTGTCGTAAGGCTGCCATTGCTCTTACGAATCGACTGAAAATACTTAGTCTCTCTTAAGATGGTATTCGTGGTACCACTGTCGGCAAGGCATACTTCCTCCATAGGGCACCACACTTGCTCTAATATAAGGTATTTTATTAATATGTATTAGAATACATACTTCACATAAATAAAACACACAAATATTAGAACATTTTATGCCATTGTAAACTGAATAAATGAATGAATTATTCCAAAATCATCCAACCATCATGAGAAAATAGAACTAAAGTACCATCCATGCAAGATCTAACTTGTCCATTTCATGCAAAATAAATGACAATTAACGTCTCATGCATTCTGTGCATCAGACGGAATCAACTAGAAAGTCATTAACTTCTTCGGCTATCTTTTCAGGCGTGATGTTCTCTTCGAGAGAAATCATGGAGGTGGATGCCTCTAAGTCGTAAGGGGGTGCTGCTGCCGGGAGGGTCTCTATCTCCATCATTTGAGGCAGCTGCTCAAGATGCTCCCCCTCAACTGCTGCAAAGTGAGCTTCAGGCTGCCCTTTACCATTGTTCTTCTGGGCTTGGTGGGCATCGATGACATGCTGCGGTGCTTTGCAAATCCGCGACCAATGCCCCCATTTGCCACATTTGTAGCAACCTTGGTTCTGCTGGCCATAAGGTATGCCACTCTCCTTAGCCCTTTTGTCATTTGGAGCATCTGACTTGCCTTTCTGGGCAACGGTCTTACCCTTCTTTCCCCTTCTTTTCATCAAGAGCTTTCGCACCTTGTAGCTCCCAGCATTGGCTTCACGGCCAGCGGAGCTCCCCAATAGCTGAGTGACGTAATTCTTGCGGAGAAGTTCGTCCTGAGCCTCCGCTACCTGCATCATATCTATCAATTCGGCGTACTCCTTGGAGCCGTCTTGACGATAGTTGCGGGCGAATTGTACAGCATTGGGGTGAAAGGTGGACAAGGTCTTCTCAATCTTCTGCTCATCTGTGATCTGCTTGCCACAGAGTTGAAGATTGGTACAAATTCTGTGTAAAGCAGAATTGTACTCCCCGACCGTCTTGAAATCGGCAAACCTCAGTCTGATCCACTCCTGCTCTGCCTGAGGAAGAATGGTGTACTTGAGCCTCTCAAACCGCTTCTTGAGTGCGGTCCATAGTGCTAGCGCGCTTTTCTCCGCCATATACTCATTCTTGAGAGTAATGCAGAGGTGGTGCCTGAGGAAATGAAGTGCCTGATCATTTTCCTCAGGTGTAGGTTTGGCGTCATGCCGTCCGCCAATCCCAATAGCTGCGCGGAGCTTCCTGGCTCCAAGTACTATCTCGACATCGGATGCCCACGTCAGATAGTTCTTGCCATGCTGGGCAAGCTCCTCGAACTCCCGGTTCGTGATGCCAGTCATCTACATGTGATGAATAGAACATATAAGTTTACTTCAGGTAAACATGCATGAAATTATTTACTGCAGGTAAATAAATGGTACAACAGGTTCTCATAATGTCTCATAAATTTCTATGCATTTTCCATAATTTACTGCTAATTTTTAGTGATTAAAAGCAATTAAATAATTATAATTAATCAAAACAGTAAATGGGCCATAATTAATCAAAACTGCGGGGCCGGCGCGGGGGCGGCCATGCGGGGCGGCGGCCGTGTGGGGCCGGTGCGGGGTGGCTATGCGGCGCGGCGGCGCGGGGCGGCGCGGGCGGCCATGCGGGCGGCGGCGTCGCGGCCGGGCAGCGGCGGTGGCCCGAGGCCGATGCAGCGGCGGGAGCGGCGCCGCCCGTGCGAGAGCGGCGACGCGAGGCCAGCGGCGATGCCATCACGGGGCACATCGCCGGCCGACGGCAGCGCGAGAGGCTAAGCGCGGGAGGCGGTGGCGGCGGCGCGCGCGCGCGCGACGCGCGAGCCAAGGCGGTGGCGGCGCGCGTCGCGGCGCGACGCAGGAGCCGAGGCAGGCGGCGCGCGCCGTTCGAAGCGCGGCGTGGCGGCGATGGCGGCGCCTTGTGCGGAGGCGGCGGTTGGTATGTGCGCACGTGAGGCCAGGGCCAACCAAGCGAAAAGGCAATGTAAAAGAAATTTTGTTCCTCATCTACGATGCAATCAACATCTACCCGTTTCATAATCTACCGATCGACATTATGTCGGCGACCGTGTCTGCTCGCGGTAGATTAGGGCGGATTTGCATCGTTTTCTCGATGGCAATCAACATCTACCCGTTTCGTAATCTACCGATCGACATTGTGCGGCGACCGTCGTGCGCTCGCGGTAGATTAGGGATTTGCACCGTAGAAAAAACCAATCTAGAATGCGAAGAAAAAGCAAATTCAAAGCGATCTAGAAAACCAATCTATTAAGTGCTTCGATGATTATCTTCGTTCACCGGAGCGATTCGTGCTGATAACGTGTTGAGAAACCCCTCGCTAGCGACCAGTCCAAGAGATTTCTCTGCTAAGAACAAGAACAAATCAATCACAGAAACACAGAATAATAGATTGAACACAGAGAGGTAGAGAGAACTCCTGATCTTTCTTTATTGCTTCATATGCATTAGGTACAAAATCAGCCATACGGCTCTCTATTTATAGAAGAGGGTGAGGTGCCCAATATGGATAGAGATTCGTTTAAACGGAAAGAATCCGTTTAAACGGAAACCCTTATCCCTGGTTTCCTAATAGTTTTCGGCAGCAAGCTCTAGTGCTCTGTAGCAGCATCTTTTGGTGAGGAGAGAGCTTCTCTTTTAATGCCCAGCTAGCAGTCGAGTCTTGATGTTTCGGCGAGTGTTTCTTTGTGTGACTTGTGTTATTTCCAGTCTTGCGATTGGTGGTTGTTGGTGTAAGACTGATTGCAGCAGTTCTTGTCTCCTGTGTATTTATTTCAGTCTTCTTCTTTTTAGTTTTCGGCCAACAGTTCTTTTTTTTTGTTGCTTCGGCCAGCACATCATCCTCATCCTTTAGTACATGCACTTGTGTTTTCTTTTTCTGTTTTTCAATCAATTTGCATGCAGATCAAACAGTATTATTTTCAGCTGAAATTTGTACTGGTTAATCTCTGATTTATGCTGAATTTTTTAGTATCACATGCGTTCCAATATTTTATTCTTTTGCATGCAGTCCAAAATTAATTTTCTGTGCGTTGCTTTATTCTGCATCCTGTTGAAAAATCAGTGTTCGAATTTTTAAAGAACGACATTCACCCCCCTCTGTCGCCATTCCGATCCTACAATTGGTATCAGAGCCGGTTAGCTATTTTCAATAGATCTTAACCGGTCTCAAGAGCCATGGCGATGGACAAGTACTCGACTAAGCCGCCCGTTTTCGATGGTATCGATTACCCCTTCTGGAAGAGCCGAATGGAGACATATATCCAGGCCCAGGGGTACACCATCTGGCGCAAGATCAAGGTCCGGTTTGTTGTTCCTACCGATTAAAAACATCAATGCCGGGAATATGACTGATGTTGAGGCGAATGCAAAGGCAAGAAACATCATCATCCAGGGCCTGAGTCGTAGTGAGTTTGATCGTATATCTCATCTTTCGTCCGCCTTCGATATTTGGGAGACCCTCGATGCTTACCATGAGGGCACCACCCAAATAAAGACGATGCACGAGAACGAGCTTTAAGCGAGTATAACAAGTTTGAAATGCTCGCTGGCGAATCCCTTGATGAGTGTTTTGCGCGTTTTCACAAAATTTTGAGCAACCTCCGAGCCGTCGGTCTCACATACTCCGACTCGGATAACGCTCAACAGATGCTCACTGCACTCGATCTACGTGTTTGGGAGATGAAAGTGACTACCATCAAGGACACCACGGACCTCTCGACTTTGACTCTTGATGTGCTGTACTCGCGTCTCAAGACTCACGAGATTGACATTGTCTCTCGCAAGTCGAAGTCACAGTCGATGGCCCTAGTCACCGATCCTAGTTCGACTTCTGGTCTTTCGTCTGATTCGCTGTGTGATTTCTCCCTTGCTGCTCTCTGTCATATAACTGATGATCAGTTAGAGCAGCTCGAGGATGAGCAACTGGCCCTCCTAGCTCGGAAGTTTTCCCATGCTTACAAGAGGAGGAGGGACAGAAAGAGGGGAGGACCTATCATTTGTTTCGAGTGTGGTGGTCCCAACCACATTCGGGCAAATTGCCCCAAGCTGGTGAAGGGCAAGAACGACTACGGCGGTGTGAGCAAAAACGACTATATCGACAAGAACCGCAACAAGAAGCCCCTAGTTCATACTCAAGGTAAGAAGAAGTTCCGCAACTTTGGCAAAACCAAGAAGCTCTTCCACCGCGTCCTCACCGCCTTCGACGACATCGACTTCAGCGATGTGGAGGGGTAGAGCGACAACGACGACAAGGATGATCAAGATCCCAAGGATGGCGACGATTTCATCGGCATGTGCTTCATGGCCAACTATAACGACGTCAGCGACAGCGAGCTCTACAGCGACTCCGATGAGGTAGGTCCCTCCTACGACCAGCTCTATGATGCATTTCTGAAGCTAGAAAAGTTTTATGCTAGATCTAAAACTAGGGTCGTAGATCTTGAGAAGAAAGTAGAGAGATTGTCACGAGAGCATACTTAACTTATATCTGCTCCCTCCCGTGACGAATGTGATGTTTGTTCTTCTTTGCTTGGAGATATGGAGAAGCTAAGGACCTCGCATGATAGTTTGTCCTCTAAGCTTGATATTGTTAAGGAGTAGAATGTTAGTCTGCTTGCTGAGTTAGAACTGAGTAGAATGGCTGTTACCCTGCTTACTACTGATCAGACTACTTCTTCCACCTCATGTGAGGTTAAGGACATTGCTGTTAGAGGACCTTATGCCATGCTTCTTGATCTGCCCGAGTCTTGTGAAAATTGCAATAACTTGAAGATTAATTTAAAACGGACGGATCATAAAATTGCGGAATTACATGCTTCTTTGCTTGAGCCCATTGCTTCTTGTTTGAACTGTCCTAAGTTAACTGCGGAACTTGAATCTGTTTCAAAGCAGTTTCAAGAAATGGTTGATTATAACAAGAAAATGGCTAAATATGTTTCTAAGGACCCTGTTAGCTCACCATGCAAAAATTGTGATAAACTAAAATCTGACTTGATTGCTCTGGAAGAAAAATGTGTGAAGTTAACTAAGGATTTACTAGAGAAGCCACAATCTTGTTGTGATGTGTGTGCCGGTGTGGGGGAGAAGCCCAAGGGTAAGGTAGAGACGCCTAGCAACGTGAGCCAACCTGCTAGTAGTAGGACTGTCCCATCAGAGTCGGCTGTGCGTGCACAAGCCATTCTTTCCTCTACTGTTGGTTCTTCTTCTGCTTCCTTACCCTCTGCTGTTCCCTCTTCTCCCTGCTCTTCTTGCACCTCTCTCTTTCGGGAGTGTCAGTATCTTATGAACACTCTCGAGAGATTTGTAGTAGGCAAGAAGAAGCTAAATCTTATTTTAGACCAATCTAAGATCTGCAGATTTAATCAGGATCTAGGATATAATTTTTATGAGGATATGAGGAAGCATCCACCTGCCGTGCTCAGACCCATAGCACCAGGTGTGATCGAGACTGAGCCCAGGACCGAGAAAGTCCAATTCAAATCTACGGGCTTTGTCCAAGGGATCTCTGACAGTAAGGTGGTAACACCAATTACTTTGACCTCCCAGAAGGCGAAGTTTCATTATACCTTCTGTCAGAAGGATGGACACATGATCGAAAGATGCTTCAGGCGCGCCAGGATCGCGCAAAGAGACCGTGTTGCAGCTCTTAGGCGTATTCAGAGTCAGCCCCAGACCTTGAGTGTACCTAAGACCAACACAAGGTCCAGGTTTGCTACTGTTGATGCTTTTGGGCAACATCGAGGACTTGGTTTTTCTGGTTCTTCTAATTTTCGTCCTCGATTTGCCCTAGGTCATGATATCCGCCGTCCTGAGGGTAGATCTCGTTTCCATCGAGATAGCTACCCACGGCGAGATCAGCGTGTTGTTGGTACTCCGACTCGCTCTCCCGTAGCAGTCGGACCCAATAACAACTTCAGGTCTTCACTAAGACCATCGGCTTCTTTGAGTGACAGAGTGCGTAGGGTAGATAGAGGTCAGTTGTGTTTGACTACTTCATCTGCTTGACGTGTTATTCAGTGTTGGGTGCCAAAATCACTGTTGATTTACCTCAGTACTGAGACTTTACTCTCTGTTTGACTCAAGTTCGCCGGGCAGGGAAGGGAAAGGTTTGGCTCGTAGACTCCGGGTGTTCACGACACATGACCGGAGATTCCCATTGGTTTTCTTCCTTTGCCCGTGCTCCAGGTGATGAGACGATCACCTTCGGAGACGCTTCGTCTGGGCGTGTCATTGCCAAAGGTACTGTGCGCATTAATGATTTTTTTGTTTTAAAAGATGTTGCCTTGGTTAGTAAGCTGAAGTACAATTTGCTATCAGTTTCTCAGCTTACCGATGACGATTTCGAGGTGAGCTTTAAGAAAAACAATTGCAAAATTCTTGTTTCTTCGGGTAGTCTGGTTTGCGGGATTTCTCGTTTTGGGAGGATCTTTCGTGCTGATTTTTCTGAGTCTTCTGGTGATTCTCTCAGGTGTTTAGTTATTTCTGATTACCGCGACCTTTCTTTCTGGCATAGGAGACTTGGTCATATTGGATTTGACCATTTGACCCGAGTTAGCGGCCACGATCTCATTCGTGGTCTGCCGAAGCTCAAGATGGTCAAAGATCTTGTTTGCACTCCTTGCCGACACGGCAAGATGGTCGCCGCTTCCCATCCCCCGGTCACAGTCACCATGACCGATGCACCAGGACAGCTGCTCCACATGGACACAGTTGGACCAGCTAGAGTGCAGTCAGCAGGAGGGAAGTGGTATGTTCTTGTCGTGGTTGATGACTTCTCGAGGTATTCTTGGGTGTTTTTCTTAGCCTCGAAGGATGAGACATTTACCTATTTTCGGGGTCTTTTTAGTAGGCTTTCTGTTGAGCTCCCGGGTGCCTTACGAGCGATCCGCAGTAACAATGGCACGGAGTTCAAGAATTCTTACTTTGAGAGGTTTTGCGATGAGACAGGTGTAGAGCACCAGTTCTCTTCTCCATACGTTCCCCAGCAAAATGGCGTTGTGGAGAGGAAGAACCGTACCTTGGTCGAGATGGCCAGGACGATGCTCAATGAATACTCTACACCTAGGAAGTTTTGGGCTGAGGCGATAGCCACCGCGTGCCATGTTTCAAACAGAGTTTTTCTGATGGCACACTTGCATCGCACTTCTTATGTGTTGAGATACGGGCGAAAGCCCAGCGTATCTCATTTTCGTGTTTTTGGTTGCAAGTGTTTTATTCTGAAGTCCGGGAATCTAGATAAGTTCGAGTCACGTTCCTGTGATGGGATTTTTCTAGATTACTCGACTTCTTCGCGGGCTTATAGGGTTTGGAACTGCGAGTCTAGCAAAATGGTAGAGACCTGTGAGGTGACCTTCGATGAGGCCAGTCCGGGGACTAGGCCCGATATCTCGAGTTGATGAAGCGATTCGAGCCCATTTTTGTGGATGATGAGGAGGATGACGATGCGAGTTGTCCACCCGATCCAGTTTCTCCTCCCCTTGAGGTGCCTGCTTCTTCCACCGCACCTCAAGGAGATCAGCCCTTTTCTTCCGCATCCTCAGGAGCTAGTGGCTCTGTTACTACCTCATCAGCTCATGAGGTAGATGCCACTTCTTCTTCTCATCCAGGACCTCCCCAACACATTCAGCGTCGTCATCCTTCTGAGCAGATGATAGGAGATCTTCATGAGCGAGTCACGCGCTCAAAATCTGGTTTATCTCTTTTCTGCCTACACTCTGCCTTTGTTGCCACTTTCGAACCCGAGGATGTTTGTCATGCACTTTCTGATGAGTTTTGGGTCAATGCCATGTATGAGGAGTTAGAAAATTTCGAGAGAAACAAGGTTTGGTCGCTTGTCGAGCCTCCGCGAGGTCACAATGTTATTGGGACTAAGTGGGTGTTCAAGAACAAGCAGAGCGAGGATGGAGTGGTTATTCGGAACAAGGCTAGACTGGTAGCTCAGGGGTTCTCCCAGGTTGAGGGTCTAGATTTCGAGGAGACCTTTGCCCCTGTAGCCAGACTTGAAGCCATTAGAATCCTGCTTGCCTTTGCAGCTTATAAGGGTTTCAAGCTTTACCAGATGGACGTTAAGAGTGCCTTTCTCAATGGCTTCATTGAGGAAGAGGTCTACGTCCGACGACCCCACAGTTTGAAAACCCCAAATACCCAAACCATGTCTTCAAGCTTTCCAAAGCTTTGTATGGACTTAAGCAAGCTCCTAGAGCTTGGTATGAGAGGCTTAAGTCCTACTTGTTAAGTCATGGTTTTGATATGGGTAAGGTAGACAAGACCTTGTTCATTCGTAGGCATGGCAATGACCTTCTACTCGTTCAGATTTATGTGGATGACATCATCTTTGATGGCTCCTCTCATGCTCTCGTTTCTCGCTTTTCCGATGTCATGAGCTCGGAGTTTGAGATGAGCATGATAGGCGAGTTGAGCTTCTTTCTTGGCTTCGGATCAAGCGGACTCGGAGGTACCTTCTTGCATCGAGGTAAGTACACTCGAGACCTCTGAAGTGCTTTGACATGAGTGATGGCAAGCGATATCTACTCGATGGCGACAACGACTTCACTTGATCGGATGAGGATGGCGAGCGATTGATCGAAGGAGTTCGAAGCATGATCGGTTCCCTCTTATACCTCATTGCCTCGAGACCGGACATACACTTCTGTGTGTATGCGTGTGCTCGATTCGAGCTTCTCTCGTGTATCTCACCGTCAGCGGTGAAGCGTATCTTCGGTACCTTGAGCTACCATTGACTATGGTATCGGTACTCTTCGTCTTCTGTCTTTCCTTGAGCCTACTCCGATGCAGACTTTGTTGGTTGTAGGATAGACAGAAGAGCACTTCAGCACCGCCAATTCATTGGCACTTCTCTTGTTTTTGGTCTTCTAGGAAGCGATCCGGTGTTGCATATCCACCGCAGAGGTCGAGTGATGCGTGGCTGCCGCCGATTCTTTGCGACCAAGTGCTTTGGATGGCCGACCTGCGAGACTTTGGGTTAGTTATCAACGATGTTCCACTCTTTTGTGATAACACTTCTGCGATTAACATTGCCAAGAACCCAGTACAGCACTCCTGGACCAAGCACATTGATATCAGATATCATTTTCTTAGAGACCATATGGAGAAGGGTGACATAGTGCTCCAGTTTGTGGAGAGTGACCACTAGTTGGCTGATATCTTTACCAAGCCATTGGATAGCTCTAGGTTTTCAGCTCTGCGGGGAGAGCTTGGGGTGGTTTGTCCGTATGGACTGTTGTGAGGGGGAGCTTTATGCTTTACTGCTTTTATTATATTGATTATGCTCTTACTCCTTTCTGTTGTATAACTTTCAGGGTGCATTGGGGTTAGTCCTTCTAGCATAGGTTAGAGTGGTCTTCTTGTCTAGCGCTCAGTCTCCTTCCTCTCATCTTGTGACGCTAGGATGCTGCTTATTAGCTGTCTCTCTTCTCACTAGGTTGAGTTTACTCACTTCTTATAGGTCTAGCGAGGGTTGGGCCACCCTTGGGTAGATAGGGAACGTGTTTACTCCTTAGTGTGTTAGAAGACCAGTTGATAGTCCTAGCGTCACATGGGGTAGATGAGAGTCAGTCTGAGCCTTAACTTTCTCTATATCTTGTCTATGCTTTAAGGACTGCCTTTCTGATTTCTTTGCCAGCTTCTCGTTTTATTGCTTTGGTTCAGGGGGAGTTCATTTGGGAGCTTCTAGATATTAATTTTGACATAACTCAACTTGAACTGGAAGTATATCTCATGTTGAGGGGGAGCTGGATTTTATTGTATTTCAGTTTGCATTGTAATATAACTACATGGAGCCTTGATTATTATCCAATTATGATTTGTTTACAATGCATTACATCTTGCCATGATCTGTGCTTAATTGCTAGATTTATCATGACTATATATGTATAGTCTAGTCTTTGCCATAATAAGTTAATTAAAATGCTTAACTTGATTTAAATCTTGTCATGGTTAGCTCTTGATAATAGTCTATCTTTAGTTCTCCATTTATGATTCATGCTATGTCAAATAGGCTGCGTTGAGTCTTGAATCTCTATTGAGCTTTAGATTGAGCTATATTCTTTTTGAAGCATGAATTATCATTACCTCCTTGGTCTAAGAACTAAATGCAACAAAAGCAAAGTGATCTCTTTTTGTGCGAAAAAACTGATCTCACCAATTCACTCTCATGAGACGGCTTGCCATTGCACTAGGCATGAACTCAGGGGGAGTTTTGGTTGACCAAGATCATCTTCTTAAGCTTCTCGCTTGGAGTGATCGCATAAGGCTTGAGATCTAGCACATGGCTAAGAAATTAAAATTTGTAAAAGTGGTTGAAGCTTAGGAGGCAGTTGTGGATGGCTCCTAGTCCAGGACTTGCTTTGCTACGATAAAACCAAATATGATTTTCAGCGAAAGTCATTTGTGCTAAATTTGCTTATTCACAAAAAGACCAAGTACTTAAAAAAATGAACTTATAGCTCTCTAAACCGGCTCAATATTAGCTTCTTGATTTCACTTAGATTATTTGACATCGGACGGCCCAAAGTGTTTTCAGTAATCACTGTGTGGGGGTCCTGTAGACGTCACAAGTTGTCTCTCTTTTACTTTGTACTTGAGAGACCATGTGGAGGTAACCCCGGTTGTGTGATGAGTAATTGACACGTGTCCCTAAAGTCTGAGTTTGTTCCGAGCATTTTTATGCTAATTACTGATGCGGATATTTAATTATATCATTTTGTGCGGTGCTATGTAATTTGTCTTCTTGTCGGTGATGACTGCAGGACTTTGAGACGGAGTCGTGGTGAGACACGGGTGACCGGACTAGGCACAGGCGGTGCTGAGGTCAGAGCGGTCGGGATGTGTCGAAGACGACGAGGACTCGAAGTGGCTGCGGCGTCGCGGCAAGACACGAGAAGCTTTCGGGGAAGGTGCGGGAGGGCATTTTGGTAAATGCGCAAGGCTGCACAAAAGGAAGCAGATTTTATTTAGAAATGATCCATTAGTGGAAAGAAATTGTAACCTAATGGGTAAAATGTTGTGTAAACCCATTAGTGGAGAGTTAGTGTGACCTAATGGGTAAAGTAGGCTAGTAAACCCATTAGTGGAGAGTTGGTGTGACCTAATGGGTAAAGTAGGCTTCTAAACCCATTAGTGGAGGCTATAAATAGAGGTGCTCTCTAGGTGGAGAATTGCACTTGAGAGAGAGAGAAAGAGAAATGGGTATGAGTATTAGGGTTTCCTAATGCTTGTGCTCTTGGGAGAGAAATTTTGTGTGCAAAATTTAGGATTTTATTCTCTCCTTGTGGGTGTTCTTGAGTGAGACATGGAAGAGTTGATGTAAACATTCATATGTTTTATTAATTGTTCATCGCTCTTCGTCTCGAATATGAAGTTCTTGTGGTTTATCTCGTGCCTTTGGCTTGCTTTCTTTTTAATTTAATGTTCTTGTTCTAGTTGCTATTATGCTTTGAACAGGGATTCATCTCAAAGCGCTTTGGCTAGTTTATCCCGAAAGCAAAGTTTAATATTATTCGTTATAGCTCTATGATGGGAAATTGTCTCAAGGTCCGTTGACCCGTTTAATCCCAAGAGCATGCATGTTTTCTTGATTCACTTTCCTTGCTGCAACTTTTCTTTTAATTTGTTCATCTCCCTTTCCTCTCCGTTCTAGTCTATCAACTTTAGGACAGCAGCATTTTGCTTGAGGAGCAGTCTTTCAGTTCGGTTCTTCTTTTCAGTTTGTACTTACTTCTCTGGACCGAGTGCCCCTCTATTGGTCTGCAGCATATTCTCTAGTTTGGATCGCTGGTCACAGTTCTTGGGTTTCCTGTTTGCTGCCCTTGGTATTTCTTTTGTTTTTTTCTGCACTTGATCTCTCGTGTCCAGGCTGTTTTTAGACAGCAGGTCTCGGCAAGTACTAGTGCAGATTGTTCAAGTTTCGGCTGCTGCTATAATTACAGTTTTTAGCCTTTTTGTTTTCAGTTGCCTGTTTCTTGTTGTTTTCGGCAGCAAGCTCTAGTGCTCTGTAGCAGCATCTTTTGGTGAGGAGAGAGCTTCTCTTTTAATGCCCAGCTAGCAGTCAGTCTTGATGTTTCGGCCAGAGTGTTTTGCTGTGTGACTTGCTGTTATTTCCAGTGCGCAGTTGGTGGTTGTTGGTGTAAGACTGATTGCAGCAGTTCTTGTCTCCTGTGTATTTATTTCAGTCTTATTCTTTTTAGTTTTCGGCCAACAGTTCTTTTTTTTGGTTGCTTCGGCCAGCACATCATCCTCATCCTTTAGTACATGCACTTGTATTTTCTTTTTCTGTTTTTCAATCAATTTGCATGCAGATCAAACAGTATTATTTTCAGCTGAAATTTTTACTGGTTAATCTCTGATTTATGCTGAATTTTTTAGTATCGCATGCGTTCCAATATTTTGATTCTTTTGCATGCAGTCCAAAATTAATTTTCTATGAGTTGCTTTATTCTGCATCCTGTTGAAAAATCAGTGTTCGAATTTTTAAAGAATGACATTCACCCCCCTCTGTCGCCATTCCGATCCTACAGTACTGAAGCTGTAAAACTTTGGGGTATTTAGCCCAGTTATTTCGAGAAATGGGAGTAAGAAGAAGAAAGCAAATTAGAGTCTGTAGTTGATAGATAGCGTAGAACCCTAGTGCTTTCTCCACTTCCTTCAAGTTACCCGATCTCAGAAATTTTGCCTCTGAAACTCTGCACTTGTGTCCATTTCGTCTCAAGTTGGATTCGTGTAGCACCGGATCTGACAAGCAGCTGCGAGATCATGGTCGAGCGAAGCTGCAATCGCATTCGGTGGAGCACAGGGGGGGATTGTTTCCAATGAAGCCCTCGCTTCATTCTTCACATCTGTGGCTTGTGCGTAGTCCTAAGGTTCACTTTGTTTCTCCAACTCCACCCAGACAGTTTAGCTACAAACGTTTTATCCTATAAACGGCATTGGCGAATTACATTTGAATTCCTAAAATTACATAAGGTTTCATTAATTATCTAGTTGGTTTTCGTGGGATGCTTTTAATTTTCGGTTTTGCGTAATTTAGATTGAACACATGATGGAACTTGACGGTAGTGGCTACACAAGCAGCCATGGTGGACACGATTAATTGGTAGCCATAAGTCCGCCAGCGTATGAAGGACTTACTTATTTTATTCTACATATATGCCAAACAGAGAGACCTTCCATTGAGAAACCACGCAAGTGCTCAAAGCCTAGCCTGACAAAGACTAAAGTTACATTTGGTTGCCGATATAAACTTCTAGTAATCAGTAGATGAGAATTTTAATGAGAAAATTTGGTATTGCAGGTGTTGTTTTTACCAGGCTGGCCGCTTGAGGCAGTTGGCTTGTGTTTAGGTTTGTGTTTAAGTTACATTTTGTTGTGCTTTTCAGCCTCATTCGAAGAAAACACAGAACTGTTCGGATAGAGGTAACCACTGGCAGGTTGCTCAAGATGCTCACAGGATCGGTGGTCCACTCGAGAAAATATTTCCTGGAGAAAAAATACGTCACCAAAACAGCGCACGACATGCAATTCATCGGTTCGTTCACTAATTTTAGCTCAACCTGCATTTGGAAGGCAATCACCAAGAATAATTACAATCCTTTTGGTCCAGGACAAGGTTCTTACCGCCAACAAGCTCGTTGTGCAAGGAACAAAACCAGTGACGAAACTAGAACGAAAATGATCAGGTTCGCCATTTCATTATACATATAATATATTTATATATATAATTTTTAAGTAATATTATGCTAAATAGTAATCTATCCGATAATTTTTAGCATCAATACTTCAACATAATCGATGATGATGCATAATGATAAAGAAGTAGTAATCGAAATACTTACCAAAATAAAGAAGCCCGATAATAATATTGGTTAGTTGCAACAAACTGAAGGAACTAAAGGGAAAATCATAACCAAAAGTTGGTTGGCATTGATAAAATACATCATCCGACCTTAATGTCCTGTTAAAAGATAACAAAATTATTTAAAGTTTTCAAATAAAAAATAATAGAATGATGAAATATAAGTTAATACATTTCCTTTTAGTATTTATGTTCTTTTAAGTTCATAAAATGGTGAACCATAACATCATTGATAATTTTGGTCAATTATTGTTTCTCCATATACCAAATAATTATATTATTCATGAAATCATCATGAATTAATTAAAAAGTCAATTAGATATTTAATGTTCAATAATACAAGAAAAATATAATAGAAAAATATGTCTTGTGGCTTACTTATTTGACATTATGGTTAAATACTACAATTTTGCCTCTAATGTGCAACCAGCTAGGCTGATATTCCAAAAATTGAAATTGAAATCCTAAGTCATAACCCTACAATTTGGCAAAAATCAATCAACAATTATCACATTGAAATCCCATCTTACAAATTTAGCCTCTGTTCTTGAAACAAATTGGAAGGATTAAAAGAAATTTAAAGCAAAGTACTGATAGGTGAATCTAAGCTTCCTTCGGCCAACGAGGGCACAAGGCAACAGGGACTAGGTGGTGCCACGATGAGATGGTAGACGAGAGCGGCCGGTGACGCCGATTTCTCCCATTCTCCAATGACCGATCACTGCCTGGCTAGGTGTGGTTGTGCAGCGAGCGTGGTGCACATCTCCTGACCGATCATGCGAGATGAACAGGTGTCAAGGGCTACTACGGGTGACACACTTAGGGATCGATCAAATGAATGATGTGACCTATTGCGGCCCTCTCTCTTGGATTGGCTCAAGGGCTAGCTCGCCCTGCTACAATTGCCTCAGGGGCTGAAGGAAGTGGAGGTTCCTCGTGGACTGTTGATTTCTACTGGGAATTTGGGTTTCTAGTGCTCCCTTCATTGGGCTTCAGGGGAAGGACAAGGTGCACTGAGTTTAGACTAGGGTGTTCATATATGGACTGAAGGTGCTAATGCTTGCTAAAAAATTTTTTGATCTAGTGTCGCGTGACACCAGATGAACTTACCTGATTCCGCCCGTAAACAAAACCTACTGCTCCCTTTGTAGTTCAGAACTAGAGTCGGACCGGCATCTTACTGTGCCATGTCGATTTGCCAAATAGGCTTGGCTTAGACGGCATCCCTAATGTGTAACAACTCAGGTTTTTTAAAAAAGAAAATAATAATAAAATAAAATAATAATTAATTTAGTTTAAAATAAAAATCAAAGTTATTTGGTTGCTTGAATTTTAAAATTTTAGCTAATCTGATTTTCTATTTTTTAAAAACAAACCTTTCTATTAAAAAATATTTTATAAAGAAAAATATCAAACTAGTCCTGTTGGAGCCACCGCTGATACTCTGGGTTGGGCGTTGGCTGGCCTCCCTCTTCGATGTACACAAGGAGTTGATGGCTTCAAAGCATGGGCATCACTTGTGCTTTCCACAGAAGATAATTCTTGCTTGTCAGCCTAACGCTGTTGAGGTTAATGGATGGGGCAGAAAGAAGGCCAGCATTGGACGCACCGACACCTACGACGGTCGAGAGGGTGCCCATGACCGATGCTTCATTGGCAGCGAAAGCCATTTTCGTTGTTAAGCAACGATCTCTGATACCATATGAGTAAATACGAATTAGAGAGAGGAGGAATAATTCGGCACACTCAATTGCGTGGCCTTTGGCTTCTATTATGTATACGTGCAAAACAGTAACCGTAGGAGTTACAAGAGGCATTAATAGCCACTAGCTACAGGAGTTACAAGAGGCATTAATAGCCACTAGCTACAGGAGTTACAGGAGTCATTAATAGCCAGTAGCTACAGGAATTACAAGGCACTAACTTCTAAGGATAACCACACGTCTTCTTGGTGTTAAGGGCATCTCCAATGGTCTGAGTCAGCTGGCTATTTGCATGTACACATCAGCATAAATTCTATGTGGAGGAAAGAGAGTATACAAAAAAAATCGAGCCGGCTCTTCCTTAAGCACTAGGCTATAACAGAAAACGAGGCAATCTCTATAAATGATTGTGTGTGCATGTAAATATCAAATAGCTATCCTTATAGACAGTCCTTTGTATGCTAGCTATTTGGTTGATGATGTGGAAGTCTCCTAGTTAGTTGCTAGCTAGGACCATTGGAGATGCCCTAAGTTAGCTATCTTTTGTTCTTAAGGGCAGTCCCAATGCATAGTTTCTATGTGTAGTTTCTAGAGGAGAGAGAGAGCAATAACTATCCATCTAGACTTAACCACTCCAATACTGTAGTTTCTATAGTAATTTCTATAGAGAATGAAATTAATGATCATTTGCATGTAGCAGTAATTATAGAATAATTAGCTGTGATAATATAGTGTGTGTGGCCAAATTGTGGCTGTAGAATTCATATATAGCCCATGTAATGCATATATATCAAAGGCATTCCTACCCCCAGCACCGGCCAGCTCCCAACATCAACGTACAGTTCAAAACGACCAGGTCAGTCGTGAAGAATCCTTCCCGGAACCTCTTTGTTAATCATACAGGGAAAAAGACACAAGCTGTGAATGGAAGGATTTGTTTCAGCAATTTATCGATGGACATGACGCTGAAAAACCAAAGAGCGGGTAAAATTGCATGTTTCCAAGACAGCGAGAGGGATTTCAGACTAATGAATTTGTATTACTCATCACTTGGCTTAGCCATTACAATTAGCAAACACAAGTAATTCGATCTACTATGAAGGATGGATTCCTCCCTCTATCTACCAATCAGCCTTCCCTCATTGCAAAAGTCATGAAAAATGTAGCACTGGGAACTCAAATATCACAATCTCCAGATAGACACTTCACAGTACACTACTCAACTTATATCTTCAACAGACAAGGAGAAAAAACATACTTGAAAGCCAACTCAGTAAGAACCGGTGATTACACGCGTTTTGGACACAAGTATATGTTTCATACTCTGATTCCAGCACAAATTACAATCTAAAGTAACATATCTGAAAACTTGTCTGCTTCTTACCAATCGGATTCTATAATTCCAAGACGACATACCAATATGTAAAATCAACTTCAGTTATATTTTAAATGCATTTGCTGCGAATCAATAGAAAGTCAAACCATAAAGGACATCGGAACCAACCTTGTCAGACCCTGAGAAGCTAGACCTTGTTCTCAAGGGCAATGCCCATCCAGTCCGGGTGCGCGGCTGCCCATCGCACTGGTTTACCTCTGCACCGCGTCATACACGAGCAGATCAATCCCCGCAGCACCGAGGCGGCCGTCTCGGCAGCTCCCAAATCAGCGCCGCTGTCATCCCTAGCCGGCGAGGTGCCTCCGGCTGCGGCGCCCACGCGATCGCGTTAGCGCACCCGTGCTGTGCGGCTTCGGCCACCGGCACCGGCGCGCGTATGTCAAGCACGACAACGGCGCTGCTTGTCCATGAGCAGCGCGCCATGTATCGAAGGTCACAGCGGTTCCGAGCCAGCTGAGGAGCGGCGTGTCGGCGGGGCTCGTGAAGACGATGGTGGAGTGCTCCTTGTCCCGGAGGTCGAAGACGCGGACGGAGCCACCGGCGAGACGGATGTGAAGGGAGGACCGAGGAGGCGGCGGGGAGCGGCGGGAGAGGCCGGGAGGGGAGGGGGCGGGAGGGGGGCGGGGAGTGGCCGGGAGGGGAGGGGCGGCGCGGGAGGGGCGCGGGAGGGGCTGCGGGAGGAGGCGGCGGGGAGAGGCCGGGAGGGGAGGCGGCGGGGAGGAGGAGGAGGGGGCGCGGGAGGCGGCGGGAGAGGCCGGGAGGGGAGGGGGCGGCGGGAGAGGGCTGCGGGGAGGGGCTGCGGGAGGAGGGGCGGCGGGGAGAGGCCAGGAGGGGGAGGGGGCGGCGGGGGGGAGGGAGGAGGACTGCGGGGGGAGGGGGCGGATCTGCGGAGGTAGAAGAGGGAGCGGGCAAGGGGCGCGGGAGCGGGAGGCGCGCGGGAGCGGGAGCGGGCAAGGCGCGCGCGGGAGAGGGAGAGGGCGCAGGCAATCCGGGAGGTGGAAGATGGAAACGACGGAATTGTTGCAGCGCTAAAACAGATCGTTTCTTCGGTATTGGACAACGAGTCCACTTCGTTTCTTCAGGAGGAAACGATTTTCTTCTCTTTCTTCTTTAATTAACATACCACCTCACCAATTTGCTGATATGGCAGACCTATTAATTGCTAAGAAATCATCCTAATCACTGCATTGGGACTGCCCTAACAACCCAAACCCACCACCTCCAAGCTTTACAGAGAAGCTGCTGGTAGCTACCTTCAACTGGTCAAAGGAGAAACGCTTTGGTGTTCCAGGTAAGCCATCAAGGAATTCTTCTTGCAGCGACCGTTGGCAGCAAGTCAAGCAAAGAATTTGCATTTCAAATGTGCTTTAATTTACTTCTCCATATCTGTTTGTAGAAAAAAAATGGATTCCTCCAATGAAGAATGCATTCATTGCTTTATGAAATTACATGATCGGTTATCTCTAGGGGTGGCAATTCCCCAGCAGAAGCGGCCTCATGGGAATATCCCCATGGGGCGGGGCCAGGGTAATATCTCCAGCGGAAGCGGGCGGGGCGGGGTCATCCTGCTTGGCCCCACGGGGACCCGATAAAAAATAAAAATAAAAATATTAATAATATATTATTATTTTTAATATAAGAGATTGTATTCTTTTCTTGTATATTTAGACTAAAACTTGAATTTATATGTTAGAATATATATTTTGAAGCTATATTTTTAAAAATAATATGCTTAAGTAATTATAAATTAATAAATAAAATTAAAAATTTATTTTTAAACAATAAATTTAATTTTTTTTAATCCCCCGCGGGGACCCCGTAGGAATCGGGTCCCCGCGGGGATCGGAGACGGGGGCAATCTCCCCCCACGAGACTAAACGGGGCGGGGCGGGGCCTCGAAGGCTTCCCGCCCGCCCGCCCGCCCGTTTACACCTCTAGTTATCTCTTTATAAACAACCAACTAGAGATGTACTCGGTGATTAAAACATACTTGGTAACTAAGAGATAGATTAAGTAACTTTAAGCAATCCTAAACTATACGGATATATTTCTTAAACTAACTTATCTCTTAACTAAATTAATCTCGATTTCCTACGTTGCCGCACAATTCAGGGCTGCGTGACTTCTCCTGGTACCCAAGGGACTCCTGGACTGCCTCGTGGCTTGCTGCTGCTACCTCATCTTTCGCTGAAGCTGCTGCCGCCTTGCCACGCGGCTGCTGCCCCAGGCGCAAAGCCCACGACATTACACCCCTCGCGGCCACGAGGAGTTTGGTTCGACCATTTTTGCTCTGTAATCCGATTACAACGGTAAGAAATAGCGTAAAATCACGTTTGCTTCAGTTGGGCCGTAATCAGAAAACGCGTATTCGGACAGTCTCTCAATATACAGCTCATTCCGCTCGAAAGGCGGTGTAATCGGAGTACAATACGGGGCCCAGACGCCTCGCGCGATCCCCTTCTCCCTCACGCAGATGCACTCCTCGCGTTGCCAGATCTCAAAGCAATGATGCTTACAGTCAGGGGTTCACATGCGGTTAAAAGATTCCACAGAGTAAATCAACTTATATCTCTACAAACACCGCCTTCGTTCATCAAAATGGACAGCCAGTTATCAATATTAATATGTTTTCTTTAGAATAATCGAGCAGGAGCACTGCCTTTCATTAAAGAGAGGAGTTTAGCAATACAACAACAAGGCCAGACAAAGAAATCTAGCCCAACAGAGAGAAAACAGAACGAAGGCAAAGATCAACAATTAGCCAAAACAATCTACGCCCTGTTACGAGACGATCTGGAAAACCCTTGATCTTTGTTCTGCGTCTTCTTTAATTTGCTCAACAACCCGTTCAAAGGATTCAATATTAATCTGTGAGAATAGGAATCTTGGCAGTTGCCACGCACTCAGAATAGCTCCACATGCATGCTTCCGTGTTCTCAAAATGTATAAGATCTTGATGGGATCAGTGATGAACAGGCACTTCTAAATTGCTCTGTTTGATTTCCTACCACGATCAAGAAATATTTGTCAAGAATCCACTAGACACTGGGAAGAATCTGCTAGACTTTCCTGGACAACATAAACAGGACGAAAAATGTAAGATGAAACAACCACCAAAAAACAGCTACTTGCACAAATAATAGAACAAGGTATACCTGAGGCTCTATACCGTGTATCTCACTACCACTTCTTCAGCCTGGGGCAGCGAAAAATCACAGCAGATTCCGGAACGGCCGGACACAATTCCTTGAGCTGAAGCAGATGACATTTGACCAGTTTTAAGCTTTCTAGATTGCTGAAATTGTTCAGATTCCCGACGTACATGAGTCCATGGCAATCAGATATCTCGAGCTCCATTAACATTGATGGATGATCCATTACTAAGTGCAAAGATCGGAGCTTATGGCATCTATGAACAGCCAAAGATGACAGACGAGGTGGGAGTTTACTTCCGAACAACAAATCAAGTGAAGTACAGTCGGCTATAAACAGGGTATGGAGGACCAAGAGTTTGTCCAAACCGATCAGTGACTTAAGCCTCGTGCAGCTCCTGATCTCCAGCCTTGAAAGCATATAGAGACCTTTATGAAAACCAAGGACACCAGAGAAACTGCAAAAACTGAAGTGCAAGAAATGCAGATTACATGGTAACCACTTGTTGGTCGAGCAAAGCAATTCTGGGCTTATCTCATGACACATCTCAAGAGACAGATGTTCCACGGAACGGAAATAGGAAATGCCGTACTCTGTAATCAGTCGTGGATCTGAAAGCTTCGTCTTTTTTGAGACCTATTGTTGAACGAACACAAGTAAATGGTAAATGTAGAGGGAAACCGCAAAATCGAAATTTGAACAAAAATCTGAAAGCTAGCATCACAAACAAACAAGTTAGCCCTGAACAAGCCTTCTCAAGAATGAACAAGGTAAATCAATGCATACAGCTCAATTGTAACATCCCAACTTTTGAAATGTATAAATGTAATGGATTTGGCATTTGAAAGATTTTGGCTTTTGTTGGCATTTGAATTTCTTGGATTTTCAAGGTTTTGGTTAAGGTCTCCATTAGGACAACAATAAGAATTAAACATATATGTAGATAAGAAGAAAAGCACCTAAGATAAAGTGGAAATTAGAAAAGATAAATAGCAAGAGGGGAAAGTAATGCAAGTATAGAGGTATTGAAAATTCAACAAAAATAAAGATACATATAAATACATATATACATGTGTATGTATAAACATGTGCCCAAAACTAACCATGGAATAATGTGGTTAAAGAAACAACATGTAAATGTATATATGTATATTTAGGTAAATGAAATTTTTCTTTTTGGGAGCCAGCCAGCTAGCCAGCCCGGTTTCAGCCAGCCAGCTTCCCTCCCTTTCTTTGCCGAGCGCCGTTCTCCCTGGCGCTACCTCGCTCGGCTCTGCGCCGTGCGCGCGCCAAGCCGCCCAGGTCTCCTTGCTTCGCCCGGTCCCAGCGCTGACATGCACCCTTCGGACCAGCAGGCAGCCAGGTGCTTCCTTCGCCCATTCCTGCTCCCACGATGCTGCAAAGCCCTGCCGCCAATCCCCTGGCGCCGTGCGGTGTTCCCTTGCACCTGGACATTCCCGTATGCGAACTATTGACCGGGCTGCCACCCCTTCGGACCAGGGACGTTGCACTGAGCCGCTACACCATACCTCCGCCAATAAGACTGTGCATGAACCATCTTGCGCTCGGATTTGTCCCATACACCGAATGAGCGCCGCCGCGTCAGCTCGGCCAATGCGAACTCGACAAAGCCCTCCTCGCCGTACCTGGACCATGCCCTGAGTGTACTTATGCTAAACCGTAGCGGCGTGCAGTTCCTAGGAGTAGACCACTGTGGATTCATCACGGCGTTCGTCAGCCGCCACCGCCGCCCATGCCTCTCCACGTCGGCAGGCCAATTCGCTCGCTATAAAAGCCGGCTAGAACCCCTTGCAGACTTCCCACACCACCTGCTTGCTCTCCACCAAAGCAATTGGGGTTTCATCCCCCATAGCTCGCCGGAGCTGCTTTCCTCTCCAAGTCCGGCGTCCGGGCTCGTCGTCGTTTGCGACCACCCCAAGCCGATTCCATTTGCAGAGGGCACCACAGCAGCTGGGCGAAGTCATCCACACTACCCCCAGGAGGTCCCGTGACCCGAGCTGCTTCCCCACCGTGCGCCTCCTCAGAATCCCGCCGTTGCACGTCGCCAGGACTCTCCATCCTTCCCCGAGCTCCGACAACCCTCGTTTCCTCATCGAGATCACTCCTAGGTACTCCCCTAGTAATTAATTGAAAAATTATTTAGTATAGCTCGGTAACCACGAATGCCCTGTTCTGCCACCGCCCAGGTTCGCCGCCGGTGAGGATTCCGGTCAAATTGGCCAGTGAGCAGCTGCATAGAGGTGCGCGGTGCGCCAAGGGTCCCACTTTGCTAATAGTTTCGTGTCAATGCACCCTTCCCCGCCGACGGTAAGCCTCACCGGAGTTGGGAGGAAGAAGAAGAACAGTGCGGGGGCGCGCACGCGAGAGATCGATTCTGACCGGGGGTAAGAAATTTCAAACCGTTAAGTTAATCACTCGTTGACATGTGGGCCATCTTCATTTAAAACGTTAACCGGGTCCCAGCAGCCATACACACACAAGTCGTGGGCCCCGTCTGTCATTCACTCCGAGGGGGAATAATGGAGTCCACGTGTCGTCCGCTGGTGCATACTGAAGTTTAAAAAAAATCCTTGTGGGCCCCGCGTGTCGGTCACGGTAGTGAGTAAACAATATTACCCGATAGTGGACCCCACCTGTCAGCCTAATGGAAGGAAAGATAAAATATTCCGAGGGGCCCCATGTGTCGGTCTCAGGTCCTCTCTCTCCTCGGGATATTTAATTAATTCCTAAATTCAATTTGTTATATAACTAGCTGAAGGCTTTAGAAATTCATAGTAAATTCGTATGAACTCCAAATCTAATGGGAAAAATTTTCTAAATTTGTCTAAATTCGTCCTCTTTCCAGAGAACCAAACATTATAAATTTTTGAGTTAAAATGAACTTTTAAATGTAAAGTTAGTTGGCTATGTTAATTGGGTTTAGACTTTAAAAATTCATAGTTAATTCATTTCAACCCCAAATTCAGTGAGACAAGTTGCAATAATTATCTAAATTCATGATCTGTCCCTTGGAACCAAAACCATGAGTTTTTGAGTTTATTTGAATTTTTATGAAGTTTTACTTGGTGGTGTTGATTCGCTTTTTCTCTTTTAAAAATGTACGTTCGGCGATAAATTAGCGTACGAGGCTCAGGAGGAAGTTCGGAAGCAAACCTAATCCAGGATCAGTCAGACCAGGATCCTTGCGAACCAGGCGAGTCAATACTTTGATCATATTGGACCTATACTTTCTGCAAATTATTTCTGTTTAAATTATCATCTGCATGCTATTATTTTATGTGCTAAGTAATTGCCTGATTTCCATACCCTAGTTACTCACCAATTAATAAGTTTGCTAATGATACCTTTTGTTGGAATAATTGAACATGTGAGCCTTGTCACCTTAGTAAAGCTATAATGATATTCTTTTGAAAATAAGTCCGTAATTTACATACCCTGCTTAGTTGCGCTTAGACACTCGGGGGCACCAAAATGTCCCCATCGTCATTTTATACTACAAGAGTTGGATTTGAGAAGTCAGGGTGAAAATGGTGGTGTATTTGAGCAAGGTTATTTTATGTTCCCCAAAAACCTCACTTGCTTAAATACCTGGGCGGGTGGTCCGGGGGTGTGGTGCAGTGGTGCACGAGAGAAGGGTTAGTGGTAGTACCGCCCAGGTAACCTAAGGACCGAATCTCGTGATGACCTCCCAAGGTACAACAGTACAACCACAGGCTGGCAAAGTGTAGGCGGGGCTAACTAATCTGCATAGCTCTAGTGTGGTTACGTGAAGGTGTGAACACGAGCAAAGGGATGGATGGTCGCATCCCTGCCTTTGCCCGTGATGGCTCACGAGGGACCCTTCTCGAGGGATGAACGCATCCTACAGAAGATAGACCTTAGCGGGCGTAACCACAAGTAGGATTATGCATTGTAACAGTCCTGTGATAATCTACTCAACCACATGGCCAAGGAATCATGTGGGGTAATGGGCAGATCTATCTCTTGTGGGTAAAGTGTACAAGCTCTGCAGAGTCAAAACTATTCGAATAGCCATGCCCACGGTCAAGGGCGGACATGGGGACTTGGCAAGATATAGTTCTATTTCAAAAACCTGGTGGGTGGAATGGATAAAGTTGAGGGCAGAGAAAGGCTCTAATTGGTATTGTCCTGGGTGTCATCCCAGTGGAGAGTTAAGTGTTTAAGGCTGTGGCATATGAAACAGGGATTGGTGGATGAGATATGCACATATTCAATAAAATCGTTTACTCAAAAGTATTATGAGCTTTGGTCCAAAGGCTAAGTCTAGGAATTTCTTACACTTGATATTAAGTCTTTCGAAATGCGGTTTTCGGCAAATAAAATAACTCGAGCCTATCTTTGTCAAGCCATTCATGTTATATAACTGCATTCTGTGTGTTGACTCGCTGAGCACGGGGTCGGAGTGCTCATACTCGTATAATCAAATTCAGAAACCGAGGAGCAAAATCACTATGCGTATGAAGAGGCGCCCAACCAAGGAGCTGACGATGGAAACTAGGACGGGTTTTAAAATAATCAGTCTTAGACAGTAGACTTGCCGTAAGGGTGATCGCCTATATGGCTCAGTATTGGGCAATATAGACGCGCACATTTACCCCCAGTCGCTGCCTGTGGCTTATGGTTCCAAATTATGATATTGCTCCCTTTCCGCTGATTGTCTTATGAATGTAATATTTGGCCTGGGAGGCCCTCTATGTAAGACATTCGCCCGACGTGGCTTATTCCTAAACTCGGAAGTATGTTAGATTTTATTTTGACTGTATGATCATCATGCGATAAATGGACCGATTCAGCAATGTACTGTGAGCACTATCTACTGATCCAGGGAATAGTGCAGTTTTCACAGAGGATCCGAGATTTAAAATCCGGGCTTGACATCAATATTACAGTTGCAATCTTTTCATTACTTGCAATCTAGCTCTCCACAATTAAAGGTAACTATGAGAAAAATAGTGAAGTAGGTGCCAACATGCCACGACCTGAGCTTTGTGGACAAGAAAGAGCAAGGAAACAGGAATGCAATGGAAGTGGACGAGGAACGGCACGCTGCGTCGGGCGAGCCGTGGTGGCGGCGACCTTGACGCAAGGCTCGGAGGTAGATAGAGATGTCTCCAGATAATTCTTTCTTAATTCTCAAAGGATAGCTTGCGTGGATATAATACCCTCCCCTAATAGCAATGGATAAAGATCGACTAACAAACTAACAAACTGAATTTGATACATAACATGGAAACTAAGCAATCCAACTAAGCTAAAAAGTCCATCTAGCACTTCGAAATATGAAACTAGAGATTTAACAACCTAAACTTTGCAATCCAATTCAAATAATATCCTGACCCGGTTTTCATGACAATATTACCAGCATGGCGTGAAAACTAGACGGTTTTACTACGTAAAATGACACGCTAGCCAAGTTAAATCAATGACACGTGAGACCTATAAGGGCTTCTCCCCCACCGAGCTCTACCTCCTTGCTTCCATGGCCACCCCCTTTGTATTTCGCTCTCTCTTTGTTTTGATTTGGAAGAGAAGGCTTTGTGAGCCCCACCTGTTATTCATCTAAAATTAATTAGTGTGCCATCCTATGTGGTAAAACCGTCCATTTATCGTGACATGCGGACATACCACCATCCGAAACAGGCTTAGGGTGTTATTTAAACTAGATTATAAAGTTTGAGGGGAGTCAAATATCTGGTTTCATAGTTCGGAATGCGGGATGGACTTTCGATCAAAGTTTGGGATGTTATATAGACCTTTTTCAAAAAAATACCAACCATCGATTAACAAATCGGTACTTTAGGTATGAAGTTGACCCTAGTTCCAATATTCTAGGCATATCTCTAATAGAACATTAGCAACTAATTCAAAGCACTTTTGCATCATGAGTTGAAACTTTGAACCTGAGGTGTTGCATGCCCATATAAACCACCTGCAAGATATCAAATATCGGCTTCCAATGTGCATCATGGAATTGAAGTTCTGTGTTGCTGCCAACTGTGGAGGCTAAAGTTTGTTTCGTATTTCAAAACAAGGAAATAACGGATCAATTGCGGTGGGATTGATATCATGAGGGAATGGCAGTGTTTTAGAAATTGTTTTGGGATCGAAAACCGCAACCTGCTTAGTTCCAGTTTTCAGACCCAAACCGTTTGGCTTAGTAGATTGCAGAATTTGAAAATTTTCGAGATCTGATGGTGGAAGTTGGTTATTGGACACTGAAATATATGTTTTTATTGAGGAACCCTCGCTGGCGACCAGTCCGAGCAATTCCTCTGCTTAGAACAAGAACGAATCAATCACAAAGCGACAGAATAATAGATTGAACACAGAGAGAGGTAGAGAGAACTCCTGGTCTTTCTTTATTGCTTCATATGCATTGGGTACAAAATCAGCCATATGGCTCTCTATTTATAGGAGAGGGTGAGGTGCCCAATATGGATAAGGACTCGTTTAAACGGAAAGAATCCGTTTAAACGGAAATCCTTATCCCTGGTTTCCTAATACTCCCCCTTGGGCACTCATCCGACATACTCATGCCTCGTTAAAACTCTATAAAAACCCAGTGGGAAAAATTTAGAGAAAGAGTACATGATGCATGTTATGCTGCGATTGCACGAATTGCCTCATTAAAAACCTTGGTCGAAAACTTGGGAAAACTCGTCAAGGGAAAAAGAGTACAATTCACCCAGTTTCATTTAGCCTTCAGGACTTTTATCCTCTGGGTACTTGATCTTCAGGATCAAGATTCATTAACGAGCTTGAGATAATTCTCCCCCTGAATTTTGCACTTCTCTAAGTCTCATCATACCAATCCCTCGCACGCACCTTTCAAAACTAGATGCGGGGAGGGACTTTGTGAATAAATCTGCTAGATTTTCACAAGACTTAGTGTGCTGTACTTTAATCTCGTCCATCTTTTGCAATTCATGAGCATAGAAGAACTTGGAGTTGATATGCTTTGTGAGATTACTCTTCACATAGCCCGTTTGTACTTGTGCAACGCAAGCGGCATTATCTTCATAGATAATAGTGGGGGTTTATACAATGTTCATCCCACATGACTGCTGGATGTGGTGAACCATTCGGCATAGCCAAACGCATTCACGTGCGGCTTCATACAGCGCTATTATTTCTGAGTGGCTCGTCGAGGTAGCTACAAGGCTTTGCTTAGACGATTTTCAGGAAATTGCAGTTCCACCACACAGGAATACATAGCCTGTTTGTGACTTTGCGGTATGTGGGTTAGACAGGTACCCAGCATCTGCATAGCCAATCAAGTTCAGATCTTGATTTTTTCTGTAGAACAATTCAAGGTCCTTGCTTCCTTGGAGATATCGGAAGATGTCCTTTATGCCCTGCCAATGCCTTTTGGTGGGCTTTGCACTATACCTTGCTAATAGGTTCACGGCAAAGGCAATATCCGGTCTAGTGCAGTTCGCTAAGTACATGAGTGCTCCAACTGCACTCAAGTATGGGAATTCCGGTCCCGTGGACTTCTCCCCTCTTCCTAGGTCGGAAAGGATCTTTTCTTCTTTGTAAAGATCTCGATCATCGGTACTTTTGATGGGAATGCTTTCTCAAAGCCGAATCTTTCTAACACCTTCTGGGTGTAGGTCGACTGATGTACCAAGACTCCTCCAGGGACATACTCAAGCTGCAGGCCTAAGCAAAACTTGGTTTTGCCTAAATCTTTCATTTCAAACTCTGACTCCAAGTAGGAGCTTGCTTCTTTTATATCTTCCACTGTCCCGATGATATTGGATCATCTACATACTTTGAGATTATCTGAGAATCCATTCAGGATCGCCGTATAAATACACAAGGACAGTCTTCATTGTTCGTGTAGCCTTTCTTGCAGAGAAAGTCGCTAAGCGATTATACCACGATACGCGGTTGCTTGGTCCATACAGGGACTTTCTAAGCTTCACACTGTACATATTTCTATTTGCTCTGTCTTGGTTCGGGAGAGGAATTCCTTCAGGGACTTTCATATAAATCTCCGAATCCAAGTTACCATAAAGGTATGCAGTTACAACATCCATCAATTTCATTTCTAAATTCAAGTTCACTGGCCATTGAGATCAAGTATCTAAAGGTAATTCCACTCATGACTGGGGAGTAGGTTTCTTCATAATCAACTCCAGGACGTTGAGTGAAACCTTGTGCTACCAGCCTTGTTTTGTATCTCACTACTTCGTTTCTTTCATTTCTCTTTCGAACAAATACCCACTTGTGCCCTCTGAGTGCACATGGGGAGGAGTGCGATATCACGGGCCCAAACACTTCTCTTTTGTTCGAGAGATAGCAATTCGGTTGCTTTTGCCTTCTTCCAATCTTCCCAATCTGATCTTTTCTTACATTCGTGGCGATGCGAGTTCGGGATCAAGATCAATGATTGTGGCAAATTTCTTTGCGAAGTAGATATCGACATTGGTGTTGTCTGTTCGGGGACTCTCCGTGTGCACATAATTTATAGCTATTTCTTCATGAGTTGCTTCTTCTGGAGCTTCATCTTGCGCATCGCTTCTTTCAATTGCGGTGCCAAGTCCCTTTAGTTTTTCGGCTCCGATGTGTGCGCACACATCCATGCCGATGGGATATTCAGATCCGGTATGCCCTCATCGAGGTGTCATACTTGTGCGAGTCTCAACGGCTCCCCTTCTCATACGGGGACTTGGTGATCGGTGTGATAAGTCCTTGTTATCCTTTTTCGCCAGGCGTCCCCGGTTACTTTGGATTCGAGGGGCCGGAGTTCTCGTCCTTTTATTACGAGGCCTTTGGGCGGGATTAGGATACCTTCAATTTTCTTTGGTACTTGACCCTCTCGGTGCATTGCGTGCGAGCACATGCGACTTAGTCACGCTCTTCAAATCACTAAAGTGATCGAGCGATTGATTTGCTAATGCTTGCAAATCGATGATCTTCGGACCTCTTTTCGTTTCACTAGTGCGCGGGTCATGTGCAGGAATTCCGTGGCTTCCCACGTAATTTTTCGACATTTTTCATCAATGGGTTGATTTCCTCCCCCTAATGTCGGGAAATTATCCTCATCAAAAATGCGATCGTGGCGGCGGTATGTAAATCTCCGACATGGGTTCCAAATACACGATTATGGATGCGATCTCATAACCAACGTATATCCTAGTCTTATGGAGAGGACCCATTGCAGTTCGCTGTGGAGGGGGTATAGGTACATAAACCTTGCATCCAAACCTCCAGAGATGAGAAATTTTCGGTGGTGACCCTTGTGCTAGTTGCATAGGTGAAAGGATGTTGTAGGCCGAGGGCCTAAAGTTGATGAGATTTCTTGCATGTAGGACCGCGTGTCCCCAACATGTAGCCGGCAAATTACAGTCTGCAAAAGTGGTCGGGCAATAAATTTAATTCTCTTGATCAATGCCTCGCCAAACCATTCAGGTATGGACATGCGGTGCAGAATGCTCAACTGCAATCCCCATTGCCATGCAATAATCATCAAATGCCTTTGAAGTAAATTCTCTGGCATTGTCCATTCTGATGGACTTGATGCGATGATCAGGGAACACATTTCTGATGCGAATGATCTGTGAGATCAAGTTGGCGAAAGCATGGTTTCTTGTGGATAATAAACCCACATATGACCATTTTGAGGAAGCATCAATGAGCATCATGAAATACCTAAATGGCCTTGAGATGGGCTGAATAGGACCGCAAATGTCTCCCTGGATGCGTTCCAGGAATGCAGGAACTTCATCCTTCACTTTCAGAGTAGAATGTCTAATAATTAATTTCCCGGTGGCACATGTAGGGCACACAAAATCTTCATGATTCGGGAAATTCCTCACATTAATGTTATGCCCGTGAGAATTGTTAATTATATTTGACATCATCCTAAGACCTGGGTGGCCTAATCTGTCATGCCAGAGACAGAATAGTTGAGCTTCGAATCTGTCTTGGGGCGATGTATGCTGCAGCGTCTTAATGTTGGTATAATATAGCGGTTTCTAGTGAAGGAAGTTTTTCTAATACCCTTTTGCCATTCTCTTAGCCGTGATGAGTAGGTATTCCTTACCGTACTCTTCTTCAGTCTCAACATGGAAACCATTTACGCGAATATCTTTAAAGCTTAAGAGAGTTCTAGTCGAATCTGGGTACAATAATGCGTCTTCAATGACCAAAGTTGTGCCCATGGGAAGTATAATTGTGGCTCTTCCGGAACCAATTATACATGCATCGCTTCCAGCGATTGTCGTAAGGCTGCCATTGCTCTTACGAATCGACTAAAAATACTTAGTCTCTCTTAAGATGGTATTTGTGGTACCACTGTCGGCAAGGCATACTTCCTCCATAGGGCGCCACACGTGCTCTAATATAAGGTATTTTATTAATATGTATTAAAATACATACATCACGTAAATAAAACACACAAATATTAGAACATATCATGCCATTGTAAACTGAATAAATGAATGAATTATTCCAAAATCATCCAACCATTATGAGAAAATAAAACTAGAGTACCATTCATGCAAGATCTAACTTGTCCATTTAATGCAAAATAAATGACAATTAACGTCTTATGCATTCTGTGCATCAGACATAATCAACTAGAAAATCGTTGACTTCTTCGGCTATCTTTTCAGGCGTGATGTTCTCTTCGAGAGAAATCATGGAGATGGCTGCCTCTAAGTCGTAAGGGGGTGCTGCTGCCGGGATGGACTCAACCTCCATCATTTCAGGCAGCGGCTCATGATGCTCCCCCTCAACAGCTGCAAAGTGAGCTTTAGGCTACCCTTTGCCATTGTTCTTCTGGGCTTGGTGGGCATCAATGACATGTTGCGATGCTTTACAGATCCGCGACCAATGTCCCCACTTGCCACACTTGTAGCAACCTTGGTTCTGCTGGCCATAGGTTTTGCCACTCTCCTTAGCCCTTTTGTCATTTGGAGCATCGACTTGCCTTTACGGGCAACGGTCTTACCCTTCTTTCCCCTTCGTTTCATCAAGGGCTTTCGCACCTTATAGCTTCCAGCGTTGGCTTCACGGCCAGCGGAGCTGCCTGGTGGCTGAGTGATGTAATTCTTGCGGAGAAGTTCGTCCTGAGCCTCCGCAATCTGCATCATATCAATCAATTGGCGTACTCCTTGTAGCCGTCTTGGCGATAGTTGCGGGCGGATTATACGACATTGGGGTGAAAGGTGGGCGAGTCTTCTCAATCTTACGCTCATCTATGATCGCTTGTCACGAGTTGAAGATTGGTACAAATTCAATGCAAGGCGAATTGTACTCCCGACCGCCTTGAAATCGGCAAACCTTAGTCCGATCCACTCTGCTCGCTTGAGGAAGAATGGTGTACTTTAGCCTCTCAAACCGCTTCTTGAGTGCGGTCCAGAGTGCTAGCGCTTTCTCCGCCATATACTCATTCTTGAGAGTAATGCAGAGATGGTGCACGAGGAAATGAAGTGCCCGATCATTTTCCTCGGTGTGGGTTTGGCGTCATGCCGTCGCCAATCCCAATAGCTGCGCGAGCTTCTTGGCTCCAAGTACTATCTCAACATCGGATGCCCACGTCAGATAGTTCTTGCCATGCTGGGCAAGCTCCTCGAACTCCCGGTTCGTGATGCCAGTCATCTACATGTGATGAATGGAACATATAAGTTTACTTCAGGTAAACATGCATGAAATTATTTACTGCAGGTAAATAAATGGTACAATAGGTTCTCATAATGTCTCATAAATTTCTATGCATTTTCCATAATTTACTGCTAATTTTCAGTGATTAAAAGCAATTAAATAATTACAATTAATCAAAACAGTAAATAATTGCAGAAAATACATAAAATAATAATAGCATAACGTCGCGGGCGGCGGTCGTGCGGGCGGCGGCGGCGGCCATGGGGCTGCGGAGGAGGAAGGCGTCTGAGGCGGCGGCCGTCTGGCCGGCGGGGCGGCCATGCGGGCGGCGGCCGTGCGGGGCCCAGCGAGGCGGCCATGCGGGCGGCGGCCGTCGGGGCAGCGCGGGCGGCCATGCGGGCGGCGGCCGTCGCGGGGCGGCGGGGCGGTGGCCGAGGCGATCTGTGGCGGAGCGCGCGCGCCGGCTGTTCGGGCGCGAGAGGCGGCTGCGGCGGCGGCGCGGGCAGCCAGCGATGCCATGCGAGGCACGTCGCCGGGCAGCGGCGGCGCCATGCGGCGCGCGCGCGAGAGGCCGGCGCGGGAGGCCGATGGCGGCGCAGCGTCTGCGGCGCGGGAGCCGAGGCGGTGAGCGCACGCCGTTCGGCGCGAGCGTGGCGGCGACGGCGGTGCCTCGTCGAGGCGGCGGTCGGTATGCGCGCACGAGGCGGGGCCAACCAAGCGAAAAGGCAATGCAAAAGAAATTTTGTTTCTCATCTACGATGCAATCAACATCTACCCCGTTTCATAATTTACCGATCGACATTGTGTCGGCGACTTCGTGTCTGCTCGCGGTAGATTCGGGCGGATTTGCATCGTTTTCTCTGATGCAATCAACATCTACCCGTTCGCAATCTACCGATCGACATTGTGCGGCGACCGTGTCCGCTCGCGGTAGATTAGGGATTTGCACCGTAGAAAAACCAATCTAGAATGCGAAGAAAAAGCAAATTCAAAGCGATCTAGAAAACCAATCTATTAAGTGCTTCGATGATTACCTTCGTTCACCGGAGCGATTCGTGCTGATAACGTATTGAGGAACCCTCGCTGGCGACCAGTCCGAGCAATTCCTCTGCTTAGAACAAGAACGAATCAATCACAAAGCGACAGAATAATAGATTGAACACAGAGAGAGGTAGAGAGAACTCCTGGTCTTTCTTTATTGCTTCATATGCATTGGGTACAAAATCAGCCATATGGCTCTCTATTTATAGGAGAGGGTGAGGTGCCCAATATGGATAGGGACTTGTTTAAACGGAAAGAATCCGTTTAAACGGAAACCCTTATCCCTGGTTTCCTAATAGTTTTCACAGATGCGATGGAAAGAAAAAAAAACAAAATGACCAGGAATTCAGGACGGTTTCGATTTCTAGGCCAGGATCGGGTGGTCGATTCGTGGCAGCTTTTGGAACCCTGCCTTGCAGTCCTTAACCAATGGCATTCAGATGATGAAAGCATGTAATGGTCCCACAAAGGTTTAAGTCCACTGGGGGAAGACATATTCATGAGCAAATTCTGAATCTGTTTCATGACTCCTGCGTGTAGTTTGATGGATGTAGATCACACTAATGCTTGGGAGTAGGGACAGTTCAACTAAAACTCACTTGAATACGTGACTCAAAGAGACATTTTATACGAGATTTAAACTGTAATTCGTTGCTTACTAGTGCATAATATAAGGCAATCAAGATGTTATGGATTGACAATATTTACCTGAAAGTAGTTGAGCTCTTGATTGTTGCACCATCCTTTTAGTTCAGGGCAATCAGCAATAAAAGAATACTGAGGATTAAATGGTAGCTCTTCCAATGGAGTGATAGAGAGTTGAGGACATCGGGCAATGTATATGTTCCAAAGAGAGTAAAGATTTTGTAACCCTACCAAAAAATTCAAGTGCAAGCAATCTCTGATATCAAGAACCTGGAGGTGAGATGGTGCATCACCAACTGAAAGCTGGAGATTTGTAAGAGCTAATTTACCTATTACTACCTTCCTGAGGGAACTAAAATAAGGTATTCTTCTCAGTTTACAGCAATTTCTTATTGTAATGCTATGCAGTTTTGGGCAATCTGAATCTTGCACACCAAACCAATCCTCCATTTTGCACAAGTCTTCAAGTACTAACTCCTCCAAAGAAGGAAAAACTAACTTCATTTGCTGGGTACTATTATTGTGACATGGCATGGTCTACTTGGCCATGGTAGTTGACCTTCCTCTGTGGGCTATCAAAGAAATAGACAAAATTCGTAGGAGATTTCTGTAGAGAGGCAGGAAAGATATTAAGGGTGGTCATTGTCTTGTGTCATGGGTCAAAATCTGCCGACCTATTGAACTCGGTGGCCTTGGCATAACTGATCTTCAGCGAATGGGATGGGCCTTTAGAATGAGATGGCTCTAGCTTCAGAAGACTGAACCTGACAGACCTTGGTCCTCCTTCCCGATCCAGGTTCACCACTGTGTTCGATCCTTCTTCTCTATAGCAACAAGCACAGAGGTCGGTAATGGCTCCCGCACCCTCTTCTGGAGGGATAGATGGATTCATAGGCAAAGGATTGTGAATATTGCACCCTGCCTTTCTGCATTGGTTTCCAAGAGATGTGCCAATAAACGCACGGTAAGGGAGGCAATCACGAATCACACTTGGATTGCGGATATGCTAGGAGCGATGTCAGTTGGGGTGATCGCTGAATTTCTGGATCTTTGGGACCTCCTTTCACAGGTAGTGCTGCAACCTGACTCAGACGATAAACACCTATGGCGCTTTACTGCCAATGGAAACTACTCGGCAAAATTGGCTTACGAAGGCTTCTTTCAGGGGGGGGGCATTGTGTTCAGCCCCTGGGAGCGAATCTGGAGAACATGGGCGCCAAATAAATGTCGTTTCTTTATGTGGCTGGCTACACATGATAAGTGCTGGACTGCTGACCGTCTGGCACGCCGAGGACTACAACATCCTTCCCACTGCTTGCTTTGTGATCAGGAGGAGGAAACCATCAACCACCTCTTGGTCTCATGTGTGGTTGCCCGACAATTTTGGTTCAAACTGCTACAAAAGGTGGAGCTTCAGAATCTCTCCCCTCAGCCGGGTGAGTCTTCCTTCGAAGATTGGTGGTCCAAAACACACAATGCAGTAGATGGCCAGGCGCGACAAGGCCTCAACTCCATCATCATTCTAGGGGTATGGTCTCTTTGGAATCTCCGCAATCGTTGTGTCTTCGATGGGACTGCACTGGATGTTAGGGCCCTACTGTCATCTGTTAGTGAGGAAATGAGGATTTGGGGACTGGCTGGAGCAAAGGGTATTGCATGCCTAACTACTTAGCCACAGGCTCTAGTCTAGATTATATCTCTGGTAGAGGTCGTTCTTGTTGTTTTTTGTTCCATAAGCGAGCTCTCCTAGAGGAAGCGTGTGTGTTTGGGGTGTAAGTTTGTAAAGTTTTTCTCTCCTTCTTAATATAAAGATACGTAGTTCTCCTACGTGTTCGAGAAAAAAACTATTATTGTGACATCAGAGATAATTATGATCCAACTTGCTAAAGCTTGAAATCCCAATAAGCTGAAGACACTGTAAGTTCATGAGGTTTCCTACAGATAAAGGGAGCTCTACAATGTTACTGCAATGCTCCAAGCATAGTGTATCCAAGTCATCAAGCCCACTAAATGGATCCAATAACTCATCCATGAGCTCAAAGGAGATATGAAATATCTTAAACTGACAAGATTACTAAAACTGCTGGACGATACTCTCCTCAAAGTAGATATCACCAATTTTTCTAGGCTGTAAAGACGATATATCGACTCAGGCAGTTCATGAACATCACAATTCAAACAGAGATAACGCAGGTGCTTTAAATTCCCAATGCAACATATCATGTTGTTTACATTCTCAGATGACTCTAGTACCAGAGCCCTCAAGTATGTCAAATTGGATAGCTTAAGAATAGAGGCAACATCACCATTGTGTAATAACAACGTCCGCAGAGATCTTGGTTCTTTGTTGGAAAGTGACTTTGCAAGTTCATAAAATCACATCATGCATCTTGAACCACTGAACACAACCTAACAATTCTTCTGAAGAAGTTCCAGATCTGCCGATGCCAGAACTCTGTTCATTTGAGGAAGTTTTATTCGACGATCGCCCATAGCTGTGCCTGTGATGCTCTTCACTAAACCATCGGCCAAATTTGGGTACAGTATCAAATTCAGTAACAAATAATTTTGCATAGTCATCAACATAATAGCCATCACTAAACAATTGGTCCGGAAAAGTTTCAATCAATGATCTTGCATGCAGTTCATCAAAGTACGTCGCACCAACCTTCTCAGGTATTTTGCATCTTGTAGAGTTAATGTAACCTTGAGCTATCCACAAGTGGATAATTTGATCCTTTGTAAAGCCTAATTCTCTAGGGTACAAGGAGCAGAGTATGAAACAAGGTTTAACCGTGTTGGCAACAGATAGTAGCTCAATCTGAGAGGTGGGAAGATATCATCATCGTCATCTAATTCCCAAAGCTCACTTTCCAAAATTTCCTTCCACGTATCTTCACCTGTTTTTGATTGTAAAAGGCAGCCTATTGACTTCGCTGCCAGCGGTAAGCCACCACACTTCTCAAAAATTCTCCTGGCAATCTGAACAAAGCAGGATTGTTCATTGACATTCTGCTTTCCAAAAGCATAGTGCTGAAACAGCAACCAGCCATCATGTTTGGGCAAGGACCCAAGGGCAAACGGTTCCACTGTTTGCACAAGACTCGCCACCGCTTTACTCCTGGTGGTCACTAATATTAACACTGATTGCGCAGATTTGAGTGGATTCAACAACTCCTGCCATAAACTTTGCCGTTCATTCCACAGATCATCAAGTACCAGAAACAATCTCTTTCTGTGAACCACTGTTTGTAGAACATCATGAACCGAGCTTAATTCCCTGCAGCCACAGAACTGCTTGGTTAACGACTCCGTAATTGCTACTGTCAGCCTGTGGACATCGAATGTTGGGGAGACATGAATCCAGCCGCTGAGCTCAAAATGGTTTCTCACACGGCCATCATTATAAACCATCTGCGCCACAGTGGTATTGCCGATACCACCCATTCCAACAATTGGCAGAACAGCAATTCCAGGCCCCACACTTGGAGACAACACTGACTCCAGAATACACTCTTTCTCACCAAGCCTACCAAAAACAATGGACTCATCTAGAAGGTGGCTAGTTGGCCGTGACTTCGACCATGCATCCCTATCTACTATTCTCTGACCATCTTCTACTCTGAGCTGGAGAGCAGCTCGATCTCTACAGATTTCCTCGAAGCGGCTTGTGATCTCGTTAATTCTCTGCGAGTCAATTGCCACGAAGGTGAATGAGTAGGAGGAAACAATGAAAGATTAAGCATGATGCATTTTTTTCCCAAGAAACGTGATCCCAGTAACCTAAGCATTAACCATACATATATGCATATAAGCTCATTTAACAAAGGTGAAGCAACTTTTTATTAGGAAAAGTAAGCACACTAATTAAGAGCAAAATGGAGTTAAGTAGCAATCGACAAGATCTGGATCCATTAGTATCCACAAGTGTTTATGATCTGTACTATAGTTTATTTTCAAGAATTCAACATATAACAGAAAATGCATTTCCACAAAAATTTAATACAACTTAGTACAACCAGTTGCATGCATACCTCTTTAAAACTATCACCATCCTCACTATCGTGATCCATGCGCTTCCGCTTGCGCGAACAATTGGCTTCGCGTTCTTGGACTTTGCACTGCAGCAGTTCATAGCGGTAATCATCGAGGACATCATCCGCATCACGGGCCAAGTCCTTGAGCTCCGTAAGCCACAGCTTTGTCCTGGACCTCTCGCTCCTCGGCATCCTCGAGTGTGGCTTGGATGCGTGACAGCAGTCGATCCAGCCGTTGCAGATCAGCAGAAACAGTGCGGTGATCACCGTGTGGGCATGAAGATGACGATGGGCTACGAAGAATGGCCAACAGGCTGCAGGCTGACGACAGGAGAGATGACACTAATCCACTGGCCATAGGTTTTTGTTAGGGGTGTCTCCTCTTCCTAAGTGAACAAATATGAGCTCTGTTCAGATACATGCTCTCTTTGTATCCAAGCCAAGTCTACAAGGACGCGGCTTCCCTGTTCCCCTTCCTATTTTCTGCAGGTGGCAAATTGCTATTGGCTCTAATTTTTGTGGGCTTGCACCTCTTACCAACCCCTCCCGCGGCAAACGTCGTTACTTATCTCCGAGGAAGTCCCCTGTTACAAGGGCATCATCCCTAAATCTTGCCGAGCCAACACCACAGCTTGTAACATAGCAATGACATCAACAGGGGCGAACGAGCGATGGCCCAAGCCACGGGCTAGCCTAGGTAGCCTAAGCCACAAACATTCGAAGCAGAGGTGAAGATGATATTGTTAGAATGATCTCAACCGTTTGGCCCAACGGCCAAACGGGCCCCTTGTTCGCGCCCTGATCGGGGGCGCCCAGCCCTAATGGCTGGTGGGCCCCTGTCGCCAGCGCCACAATAAATAGAGGTGGGGGTCGGGGCAGCACACACCACGAGGTTCACCGTGCCGCCACAAACCCCACCGACAAACCCTAATCCGATCTGAGAGGGGGGTGTTCCAGCGACGGGAAGCTCCATCACGCCGTCACCGGATCTCCGTCGCCGTCAACGACGAACCAGCGATGGCCGACTCTTCATCCAATGCGACGGACGGTCGGTATACCCAATCCCATCTTCCTCTCCCCTTCTCTCTCGTATCAGCAATAACTCCCTCAGATCGAGGACCAACAATGGTATCAGAGCGGGAAAAGAGGCAAAGAAAATCCCCAAGTCTTAGATCGGAAGAGTCAAATAAAAAAAATCTTGCCTGCAACTCTGCTGGCCGCCGGCCGCAACCTAGCCGGCCCGCCGCCTCGGCGCTCTGCGCGCTGCCTGCAGCGCCTCCCGTCGCTGCGCGCATACGCGACATGCCGCGCCTCGCCGCTGTTGGCGCCGCCGCCCGCTGAAACCCCAGCGCGCCGCAGACGCACGAACCCCGGCGTCGCCGGCTTCCTGTGCCCCGGTTTGCCCGCCAGTCCCGGCCTCGCGCGCCGGACTGCGCGCCCGGCTCTTGCCGCGCATGCGCTTTCCCCTGCGGCAGCGTGCGCGAGCTCGCCACCGGCCGGCCCCTGTGCGCCGGCCGGCAGCGCGCTGGCGAGCCGCCCGTCGGCGTGTCTGCGCTGCGGCGTGGCTGCGCATCCCATGCGCCCAGCCGCTGCGCTGTGGCCCACCGGCCTGCGCTGGTGTCGGCCATTGCCGCCGCATGGCGCGCGGTTGCTGCTCTGCGCATGCGCCGCCGAGCATGCCGCGCACCTGCACCTCTTCCCCGCACTGTCGAGCTATTTTTGGGGAGAGGATTTGAATGAATGGTGGAGCTTGTTTGTAGGGTAGGGAAATATCTTATTTGACCAGTCAAAAGTCTGGTTTGGGTGGAACTTGTTTTTCCACCGGTCAAAAGAAATGTATTAATGCTTTTATTCTTTTAGATGTATATATATATATATATATATATATATATATATATATATATATATATATATATTGACAATTGTTTCATGGTATATTTTTTTCCACTGCAAAAGTTAAATGGTAATTACTCTTTAAATTAAATTCGAACCAACGGGAGAATTTAATTTTTTGAGCATTGTTGTGAATTATGATATTATTATTTTCTGACCAACGTTGATAATAACAGTATTATAATTTAATTGATGATTTTATGCATTATTTCTATTTTTGCCCAACGGTGATGTAGATTTAATGTATAAATAAAATTGTAAGGCATATAATTTTTGATATTATGATATTGTTATTTTCTGACCAACGTTGATAATAACAGTATTATATTTTTATTCGATGAGTTTTATGCATTATCTCTATTTCTGCCCAACGGTGATGTAGATTTAATGTGTAAACAACTGTATATTTTATTTTTAACCAACGTTGAAACTAAGGCATGCTGTTGTTGTTATTATGTTTAAATGTTCTCACTGTATATGAATTGTGGTTTCAGGAGGATACTCTTTGATGGGATACATCAGGGATATCCCGGTTCTCAAAGGAGACAACTACGGTGAATGAAAGAAAAAGATTGACCTGACATTCATCTTGGCTGAGGTGGACTGGGTAGTCACCACACCGTGTCCCACAGAGCCTGTGGCACCGGTGAGAGATGACAATGAGGCTGATGCTGCTTGGCAGACCAGACAGAGGGACTATGCTCCCATAAAAATGTCCTATGATCTTGATCATAAAAAGTGGGTCACTGCCAACAAGAAATATTTGGCTGTGATAAAGAACACGATTGAGCCTGCAATTGTGGGCTCAATCGCAGAGTGTGACACTGTCACAGAGTACCTTGAGAAAATAAAGAGTCAATTTACTAGCTCTTCAAAGACTTATGCTACACAGCTGATTAAGCAGCTTGTGACAGAAAGGTACTCTGGTGGTGGCAGTGGCATAAGAGAGCACATACTAAGGATGAGCAACTTGGCATCCAAGCTCAAACCAATGGATTTGGCTCTCAAGGATGAGTTCCTTATTCATTTGGTTTTTGCTTCCTTGCCGAAAGAGTTTGACACTTTTGTTGTCAACTACAATATGCAGCCCGAGAAATGGGACTTAGAAAAGTGCATAGCTATGTGTGTGCAAGAGGAGGAAAGAATTAAATCCTCACATGGTGGTTCCATCAACTATGTGAAGGACTATAAGAAAAAGAACTTTAATCATTTCTCCTCAAAGACAGGAAAGCCTCAGCATAAGCCTCAGCAACAGAATTTCACAGTGGAGAAAGATCAGTGCCTTCATTGCAAGAAAAAGGGACATTACAAGAAAGATTGTCCCGATTTCTTGAAAATGATTATGTCAAAGAAAGGTGAGGACATCATTACATTCATAAATGAGTCCCTGTATGTACAATATTCAAAATCTACTTGGTGGATTGATTCAGGTGCAACTGTTCATGTTGCCAATAATTTGCAGGGATTCCGTTTGACGAGGAATATGCAAAGAAAAGAAAGATGCGTTAAAATCGCAAATGGAGTCCAAGCTGAAGTTGAAGCCGTTGGCAATCTTTCATTAGAGCTAGCTAATGGCTTCACTCTTTTACTTAGAGATGTTCTTTATGTTCCCTCTTTACAGAGGAATTTGATTAGTGTTTCATGTTTGGACAATGATGGTTATGATTGTCATTTTGGAAATGGCAAGTGTGAAATAATGTTTAATAAAGAATGTATTGGTCTTCCCATCTTACAAAATGAGCTTTATTTGTTATCATTACGTGATGATGTGAATGTCGTGTGCGATAATGGGAACATCGCGTGCGAGAAAGTAAATGAATCCTCGTCTACGAATGTAAACAGGAAATGAAAGAGAACTCTAGATGCGTCGTCGAAATTATGGCACTGTCGTTTAGGTCATATTTCGAGGGGGAGAATAGAAAGACTAGTTAAGAATGATATTCTTCCTCCATTAGAGTTCTCAGACTTAAGAACAATGCAGAGAATGCATTAAAGGAAAATATGTAAAGAAAATTAAGAAAGACGCCAAAAGAAGAACAGGAGTTCTACAAATTATTTACACAGACATTTGTGGTCCTTTTCCTGTGAAAAGTGTGGATGGATATGACTCGTTCATAACATTCACGGATGATTACTCCCGTTATGGATATATTTATCCAATCAAAGAAAGAAATGAAGCCTTGGATAAATTCAAGATATTTAAGGCTGAAGTTGAAAACCAACACGATTTAAAGATTAAGATAGTCCGATCTGATCGTGGGGGGAGTACTACGGTCGACATACCCCATATGGACAAGTTCCTGGACCTTTTGCAAGGTTTTTACAGGAAAATGGCATAGTGGCCCAGTATTCTACACCGGGCGAACCTCAGCAAAATGGAGTAGCTGAAAGACGCAACCGTACCCTGATGGATATGGTGCGAAGCATGATGAGCTATTCCACACTGCCATTGAGTTTATGGATGAAGGCGTTAAAACCGCCATTCATATTCTCAACAGAGTGCCTAGTAAATCGGTGCCCAAAACACCGTACGAGTTGTGGACAGGAAGAGTTCCCTCACTACACCACTTACGTGTGTGGGGGAGTCCTGCTGAGGCTAAAGTATTTAACCCAAATCTTGGGAAGCTTGATCCCAAAGCGATGGTTCGTCATTTCATTGGCTACCCTGAAAAGTCAAAAGGTTTTCGTTTCTACTGTCCAGACAGATATACAAGGTTTGTAGAAACGAGACACGCTGTCTTCTTAGAAGATGAAATGATGAGGGGAAGTATGGTAACTCGAGGAATTGACCTTGAAGAGAAGCGGGCGTATGCGCCCACTCCGATGATTCAAGAGCCATTCTTCGCAGTGCCTGCTGTCGTTGCACCGACGGTGCAAGACACTGTGGTGCCAGCACCTATTATTGTTCCTCCTGTGGCAACAATGAATGAGAATGAGGAACCTGTTTTTCAGGATCCTACAGAACCCATTGCCACCATTGCCACAGATGAGGAGGAGCAACAGCAACCCCAAACAGAAGATGTACCAAATGTGGAGGCCCCGAGGAGGTCTCAAAGAGTAAGAAGATCAGCTATTTTTGATGATTATCAGATTTATCATACAGAGGAATTTCAAATGGAGGATGATCCCACTTCATTTGAAGAAGCCATGTGATGCGGATACGCACGTGTCTTGTACTTTTCAGTTAAATATACTATTCAACTGGAAAGAATTATTGAGCCGCATGAAACATTGCCAGGTGAACTCATTCCAAATTAAATATAATGTTGTTATTCATAAGAATGGAATACTACCTCAGGTTATCAAATGGTGTATTCTTAGGTTTGTCAATGGCAAAGCAATGGAGAGGCAAAAGGAAGAGGATAACCACATTAGGTGCCAAAGACATGAAAGAAGAAAGCTCATGCAGCGGGAGAGCAAAAGGGAGGAGCCCAAGGACATAAACTACAAGTTTTGGATAAGATTATTCAGCCAAATTCGTACCTCCCACAAGGCCAATTGGATTCAAACTCGGATTCAACTCAGAATTCAATTCGGATTCGGTTCGGGACAGCCTGACAGGCACTTACTAAAAGGTCATAACTTTCTACAAACGGAGTCCGATTTGGGTGTTCTTGTACTCCTTGGAAAGATATTTTCAAGGGCTACGCAATGGATCGGGTCCCACTATCAAATTCGTCACGGATCAAAAGTTATGGCTGAAACAATGTGACGGCTGTAAAATCTAGTTTCCTTTTTGTGAGAGTTCGTATCTAAAACCATATAGGGTTGAGTTGTACTAGGTTTGTGGACTCTATGGACGTCCCAAGGTCCTATATAAGCCATGTATTGGCAGCCTAAGGGCTCAGACCACCTTTGAGAATAATCAATCTATTGAACTTTGTTCGAGTTTATCATTGTTGCTGAAATTCCGTGAGGGAATTAGGAGTGTTCTTCAATCAAGATCGTTCACTTTTCCACTGGGAATTGGGTGCACGATAGATCTTCGCTTGGTGGTCGTGAAATCGACGCGAGTGTGTTTTGGCGGATTAAAGAGTGTTCGTCCCTTGCATTGGCATTGGAGGATCATTGCGATTCAACAAGACTCCGCGAGTATCCATCCTCGTCGAGAAGATCGGGCGACCCGTATCATCTGGTATCGTGAGCGCGGTTTACTCGGTAGGATCTTATCCCTTTACTTTTAGATTGATTTATTTCTGTCCTATAGTCAATAAACCGAAAATTGCAACAAAAAAAAATCCAAACCCTAGTTTCGCATCTGTTATTTTCGTGAGTTTTATTAAGTTTTGATCCATTAGAAATTTTGTTTACGTGCTGATCTTAGTGTCCTTTTGCGTTGCTTAATCGTTGTTATTTTGAAACCTTGAAAATCCGCTAGTTGATCTTTCAATTAGCATAAAAAAAAAGTAGATTCAATTTACTTTTTGAAACATTGTTCTTCTTGTGCACATAAGATCTTTGTGCATCTTGAAAGAATATCACATCCGAATATATCTGGATTTCCTTTTTCTTGATTGATTTGGCCACAAGAATCTTAGTTGCACATATTCAGATCTTCACTTAAATCCTTTGAACCTTGAGACTAGTCTTTGATAATTGCTTTAGGGCTGTTCTAGAATTGTCTACACATTCTTGAACAACTTTGGACTTACGAATAATTAAACCTAGTTCGGCCTTGAGTATAAAAAAAAGAGAGCCAAAAAAAAAGAAGGCAGCCAATTAAAAAAAAGAGCCACGGCTTGAGCAAAAAAAAAAAACAAAGAAAGAAAGAAAGAAAAAGAAAGCAAGAAAAGAAAGCATTGGCCGAATTTGGGTGAGTTAATCTTAGTCCATAAATTCAGATTGTGTATTTAATTTCTTTGGACAATCTTGTGCCCTCAAATTCATATTATTGCAATTGGCTAGCGTCTCTCCTAGTACTTGGTGCAAAACGAGCTAATATTCCCGATTGTTTCCTTTAGCTCATTCCTTTTGTTTGCATTGAGTCACATTGATCATTTTGTGTGCGTTCATATACTTCACTTATATCATTTGGATCGGCACATAAGCAATATTTTCTAGCTTGGATTATTACTTAATTCAACAACATCGTGAAATTCAGATTGTGTAGGATAAACACTTCCTTACCGAGCCCCACTAAATATTCTTTGCCGTGCAATTGTGGGTCACTTTTAAATCCGCTTGATCATCACTTGCTATTGTAGCCACCACCAAGTGTAAGTTTCTTTTTCACCTCAATTCACTTCGGAAAGGTAAGAACTTTACTTGGTGAGGAAAAAGTGAGATAGAGTGAACTCCACATATCGAATATATGTTGTGGTATTTGTGCGTTCTTTGTGCCACTAATCATGACAGGTAGAGACGATAATATGGAAGAGAAGCATACCCCGGTGGATCGTTTTCAATTCCACACTTTGAGGGGAACTTTGCGCAATGAGTTCACCACCACTTCTTCCACCTTGAAAGCGCAACTCAAGACCAAAATGAACAATTTCGCACAAGATATGCGCATTGAATTCAATCATCAAATGAAAGTGTTACGCTCGAACATCGTGAATGATGTTATGCGGGCACTTCATCCACAACAAGTCGAAGATAGCTTTAATTCTTTCTATGGCAGTGAAGATCCAGAGGAGTATCTTGAGTGGGAACGGCGAATGGAGAAAGTATTTAGATTTCAAAAGTTTCCCAAAGACCAAGAGGTGATGTGTGCCACTAGAGAATTTGAAGATTATGCTTATAGTTGGTGGCATCAACAATCTGGAAACGAATTCATTAAATCTTGGTCAGATTTGAAGGTACTCATGAGGAGAGAATTTGTGCCACCCTATTATGCACAGGGATTGCTTCGCTATTTGGAGAGTATCACACAAGAGAGTAATACAGTGCAAGAATATTATTTTGAGCTACAAGATGCATTACGTCGAGCCGGTGTCATTAGTGAACTACAAAAGAAGACATACTTCAAAAGAGGATTGAATTCTAAGATTGCTGCTACACTTCAACATAAATATTTTGGTAGTGTGCAAGATCTTGTGAATTGTGCTATTCAAGAGGAGAAGAGACTTATGGAGAGACGTACACCACAGTTTTCTCCCAGTCCATACTTCAATTCTGCTGCCTCTACTAGTGTGACACATGAGAAGATGACCGAGTATGGGACTTTCCCTTCGGTCAAGGAGATATATAGTATTCCAAAACTACATATAGCTCCTAAGATACACCACAACCCATGTGAGGATGAGAGTCACATAGCCAAATTAAGTGAGAGTGATAAAAAGAGTGAGCTGTGTGATTCCACCATATGTGAGGTTGAGAGCATCCAAATTGAGAGTGTGAGAGAGACACCAAAAGAAAAGAGAGAAGTACAAGATAGACAAAGTGAGGATGCATCTGAAACTAACACATTAATATCTACTTCTAGTGTTGTTTCTCACATTGTGCAGGTTGATATTAAAGATGAAGAATTGAACATTCAACAATCGGCACCTTTGAAGCCAAATGAGGAGATAACCACGGGAAGGGATAAAGTGTTTGCTGCCCCGAGGGTACATCCTAACAATTTTGAACCCTCAGCACCTACATCATCTGAGAAGGACGATAAAGGTAACACTATTGGTGCTGAATTTAATTGTGCAAATGTGAGTAATTGTGAGAATTCATATCATTTGGTACCAACAATTCCATGTTCTGAAATTTCTTTACTCAATTTACATAATGTGGAATTGATTACCCATAAGGAAGTTCTTACTAGAATATCTCCTAATGATTCTTTGTACTATATCATGTTTGATGATCCTAGAGAGCTATCTAGTATGATTGATAATGTTGCTGAAATTTCAAGTTCAAACTCACTAGTTAGTATCTATGCCTACACATATAAGTTCAATTTGATTGGAGATTATGGTGTAGATGACAAATTTTATGTTCACAGAATTTGCATTACATGTGATAAGCTTGCTGAACTGAAATCGCATATTATGGATAAACAATCTTTTATGCCATGTTGTGATCACCACGAGATGAATTTCAACAATAGCACGTACTGTTTAGAAAGATTTCATAAGTCTACTTGTTCGATCTTTAATGTACAATCATGTAAAAATAATCAGAGTAGCGCAGTTGAATCATGGAAACCGTTCAAAATTTTCTTTCCTATGTATGAACAAATAAATTTGATTTTGCCCATTAATGATTTGTCGATGTCCTTAGAAAAGTCGAGGACGACTTTCTTTTATGGGAGGGAGAATGATGTGACAAATAATATTACGATGCATACACCTTTTGGTCAGTACTATATTGATCGGTTTGTGCAAAATAATAAGAATGCCACAATAATTGACTCTTACATATACCATGCATATGTGTTGTTTTTTTCGTTTATAACACTTTCTGAAATTAATGATGAGATAAGCCAAAGAAGTGTTGACGATAAATATATATACCATGCGTACACGTTGTATTCTTTGTTTAGTACAATTTCAGGCTATCAAAAGCCGAGGACGGCTTTTCTTGAAGAAGAGGAGGATGATGCGGATACGCACGTGTCTTGTACTTTTCAGTTAAATATACTATTCAGCTGGAAAGAATTATTGAGCCGCATGAAACATTGCCAGGTGAACTCATTCCAAATTAAATATAATGTTGTTATTCATAAGAATGGAATACTACCTCAGGTTATCAAATGGTGTATTCTTAGGTTTGTCAATGGCAAAGCAATGGAGAGGTAAAAGGAAGAGGATAACCACATTAGGTGCCAAAGACATGAAAGAAGAAAGCTCATGCAGCGGGAGAGCAAAAGGGAGGAGCCCAAGGACTTAAACTACAAGTTTTGGATAAGATTATTCAGCCAAATTCGTACCTCCCACAAGGCCAATTGGATTCAAACTCGGATTCAACTCAGAATTCAATTCGGATTCGGTTCGGGACAGCCTGACAGGCACTTACTAAAAAGGTCATAACTTTCACAAACGGAGTCCGATTTGGGTGTTCTTGTACTCCTTGGAAAGATATTTTCAAGGGCTACGCAATGGATCGGGTCCCACTATCAAATTCGTCACGGATCAAAAGTTATGGCCGAAACAATGTGACGGCTGTAAAATCTAGTTTCCTTTTTGTGAGAGTTCGTATCTAAAACCATATAGGGTTGAGTTGTACTAGGTTTGTGGACTCTATGGACGTCCCAAGGTCCTATATAAGCCATGTATTGGCAGCCTAAGGGCTCAGACCACCTTTGAGAATAATCAATCTATTGAACTTTGTTCGAGTTTATCATTGTTGCTGAAATTCCGTGAGGGAATTAGGAGTGTTCTTCAATCAAGATCGTTCAGCCTTTCCGCTGGGAATTGGGTGCACGATAGATCTTTGCTTGGTGGTCGGCGAAATCGACGCGAGTGTGTTTTGGCGGATTAAAGAGTGTTCGTCCCTTGCATTGGCATTGGAGGATCATTGCGATTCAACAAGACTCCCGCGAGTATCCATCCTACGTCGAGAAAATCGGGCGACCCCGTATCACCATGAGAAGCGAAAATTTTTCAAAATGGCTTGAGGCCATGGAAGAGGAAATGAGGTCCATGAAGGCTAATAAAGTCTGGGACTTGGAAATTATTCCTAAAGGAGCCAAAACAGTAGGCTGTAAATGGGTCTACAAGACGAAGCTTGACTCCCAAGAGAATGTAGAAAGATACAAAGCGCGACTTGTGGCAAAAGGCTTTACGCAAAGAGAAGGGATTGATTACAATGAGACTTTTTCTCCAGTCTTATGTAAAGACTCTTTCAGAATCATAATGGCATTAGTAGCACATTATGATTTAGAGTTACATCAGATGGATGTAAAGACGGTATTTCTTAATGGGGATTTGGAGGAAAATGTTTACATGGCACAACCGAAAGGTTTTGTCGTTGAAGGAAATGAAAGAATGGGATGCCGCCTGAAGAAATCGATTTATGGGTTAAAGCAAGCTTCAAGACAATGGTACTTGAAGTTTGACAGTACAATAAGAAAATTTGGGTTTAAAGAGAATGTAGAGGACAACTGTGTTTATGCAAAGTTTAAAGATGGGAAGTTTATCTTCCTAATCCTGTATGTGGATGATATCCTACTAGCTAGTAGTGATGTCAGTCTGCTACTGGAGACAAAGAAGTTTTTGTCCTCAAACTTTGATATGAAAGATCTTGGTGAAGCTTCGTTCATTCTAGGAATCGAAATTCACCGGGATAGAAACAAAGGGACATTGGGACTATCACAAAAGGCATATATAGAGAAAGTCTTAAAGAAATTTGGTATGCATAAATGTAGTCCTTCACCTGCACTTATAGTCAAGGGCGACAGATATGGGGATTTTCAATGCCCTAGGAACCAGTACGAGCTCGATCAAATGAAATCGGTTCCATATGCTTCAGCTGTCGGAAGCTTGCAGTATGCTCAAGTGTGTACGCGCCCTGACTTAGCGTTTGTTACCGGGTTACTTGGCAGATTCCAGAGCAATCCTGGAATAGAGCATTGGAAATTGGTAAAGAAAGTCTTGCGTTATTTGCAAGGAACAAAAGGCCTCATGATGACATACAGAAGATCAGATACACTCCATATAGTGGGGTATACAGATTCTGATTATGCGGGAGATGATAGAAAGTCGACATCCGGATATGTATTCACTCTCGCTGGAGGAGCTATATCGTGGAAAAGCTCAAAGCAAACCGTCACTACATCGTCCACAATGTATGCCGAGTTTGTAGCATGTTATGAGGCTACGGGGCAGGTGAACTGGCTAAAGAAGTTCATACCCGGTTTAAAAGTGGTCGACGACATCAATAGACCACTTAAGTTGTACTGCGACAATGAACCCGCAGTAATGTATGCCCACAATAATAAGTCAAGTGGTGCTGCCAAACACATTGACATAAAGTACTATGTTGTGAAAGACAAAGTTCGGGATCAAATTATAAGTCTTGAGCATATAAGTACCGCAAAAATGTTAGCGGATCCGCTTACTAAAGGCTTACCACCCAACGTGTTCAGAGAACATGTAGCCGGCATGGGTTTAAGGGAAAGCCTATGATTCCTGGACTAAAAGATGGCCCAAAAGTTTAAAGTAACTATTTCAGAACAGAGAAGTGCATTGTAGCTGTTGAATCTATCGGCGATTGACCGTGATGATGAGACATGTTCTATGCACTAATCTGTAATGGAATGAGTAAAGTCGAAAGTAATTAAAGTTAAAGCATAGATTGAGATCAAGGGGGAGAATGTTAGAATGATCTCAACCGTTTGGCCCAACGGCCAAACGGGCCCTGTTCGCGCTACGATCGGGCGCCCGCCTAATGGTGGTGGGCCTGTCGCCAACACAATAAATAGAGGTGGGGGTCGGGGCAGCACACACCACGAGGTTCACCGTGCCGCCACAAACCCCACCGACAAACCCTAATCCGATCTGAGAGGGGGGCGCTCCAGCGACGGGAAGCTCCATCACGCCGTCACCGGATCTCCGTCGCCGTCAACGACGAACCAGCGATGGCCGGCTCTTCATCCAATGCGACGGACGGTCGGTATACCCAATCCCCTCTTCCTCTCCCCTTCTCTCTCGTATCAGCAATAACTCCCTCAGATCGAGGACCAACAGATATGGTATGAAGAAATCTTGATAGGCTTTTGATCCCAGACCTTAGGCTATAGTCTAGGTAACCTATGTCCTAGTTCCGCCTTTAATCACAGCTGCATATAAGAGCAAATATCATATTCACGAAAAATGCATCGGCTGCAATGGCATTATTCACAAATTTCACCGACTACAGTAGTACTCCTAGTAACTTGGGAGCAACATCACAACCATAAGACATAAGATATAGTCACCTGTTTCTTGTCATGTTTTAGTATTAAACACAGAGGAAGTAAAGAAATTTTACTATGATCTTCCACACAGCATAAAAATCTAGGGATCCAAAAGCAATATCACACAAGATGAAGGAACAAGAAAACTTACCAAGGAAATGAGCATTGGAGTGGATCAGTTGGCTATAATTGATGATGTGGCGGTGGATCATGCTGACGTGGTCGCCGGCGGAAAGCTCCTGAGGTCAGCATTCAGCACCGCGTACTGTTTTTGCGGCGTGCTTAGCAATCTTACCAAGCTAGCTGCAGCTGAGAAAAGTCCGCGGACTTGGTGGCGATATGACCTCCACCGACGACGACTGTCTGTGCGAGGAGGTGAGCTATACGATGTCGAATGGGGATTGGAGTGGGCCTGATCTCTTTAATTATGGTTAATGGTTTTTAACTGTGACTGATGGTTTTTTTGACTGTTTGTGACAGAGATTACAGAAAGAGATATACTCACTTACGATTTTTGATGGTACAGATATTAGGTTTTTAACGTATACTACAATTAACTTGTAAACTCCGTCTTAAAAAAAATATTTCGTTTAAAAGTTAGATACTGTAGCAAAAGTCAAAAGCTAAAAGCCGAAAAGAACAGGGCCAATCTAGGGTGTGGTCAAAGCTACTTGCTGCATCCTTATCTTTTGCTTGGTTTTTTCTAGAATCTTTTGTTTTTATTTATTGCTCAGTAGATGGAGAGAGAGGCTTTCTGTTCAATTGATGGAAACAGATTGGCAGATGCAAGAAAAAGAAAATGAAAAAGTAAGGCTGGGCTGTTTGATATAACTGTGGTTTATAATTTCTAATAAAAATTTATGAATTTTAACTGTTTATGATAGAAATTACGGAGAGATAAACTTGCTTGCAATTTTAGATGTACAGATGTTGAATTTTTAATGTGTACTATAATTAATTTATAAATTTTATCTCAAAAAGTACTTTATTTAAAAATTAGATAGTATAATAAAAACTAAAAGTCGTTTTAAGGAATTGAAAATAACAGCCCGCCATTTGCTGTGGAAGGGTGGGTAAGAGCTGCAGACCCATAAAAAAAATCAGAGCTAATAGAAACTTGCCATCTAGCAGAAAGCAGGTAGGGAAAAGAAAAAGAAAACAGGGAAGCCGCTTGCAGTCCACGAAATCAACGGGCAGGTCTAATACTGGGGTTATCTAATGTGTTTAGTCGTTTCAGACCACTCGAATGCCTTATCTATATACGCAAGTACACCTCAGCTGTGCAGTTCGAGTGATATCGACATTTCGCGCACTGCAGTTGACTTACGAAATGTAACACGGTAAGATGAAGAAATGGCACTTAAGGGAGATAAGAATTTAAATTTGACTGCTTTTACTTCATGGAGAGGATACAAAAGAGAAAAAAACTTTTTGGAATTTAAATTTGAAAATTTTGGTTTAGTGACACTGCCAGTATACTTTATTACCGCCGAAAGATCACCCGTGTCGGACCTGAAAATTAAATTCCAAATTCTATATGTTTATCATGCTAGTTCCATGAGTAATAGCTAGCACGCATATAAACCATTGTTGCATCACATCCATACATGAATAAATAAAACAGAGTAGCATATAATAATAAGCAATTTAACATAGGCTTACATGATAAAATTTTAAACAAATGGACTGACTAGCTAAATAATTCACATAAAAGAGTATTTGCAATAGAAATAAATGATAGGTAAGACAAAAAGAGCCCTCATGGTATGCCACGAACCTACAGGCAACTGACTAGGTCAACGCCCTAGTATTCAGCATCATTATCACCAAATCCCATAACGTAAAAGTAGCCAACCGAGTTATCTTCTTTCTCTTGCTCTGATGGTGTTCAGTAAGTACAAAAATATACTCCGCAAGACTTTAAGCAAGGATATTAGTACATGCAACCTATACCAACAGAATGGTTGTCCTATCTAAGTTACTTTACACAAAGTGAGTTTTCATTTGTAGTAGACTTAGAAATTTGTAAAGAGCAATTTACATCAATAAGAAATAACGAGTAATAAATAATGATACATAAGTACATGAATCAAGTGACATTCCTTCATCACAACATTTCACAATGATGATCATTTGCCAAACTTTTCTAGCATGAATTCCCGCCATCCATACTATTCCCAAAATCAATTTTTAGATAAATAAAAATATTACCAAGTGTGGTATTACTAAGCGATGTCTATAACTAAGAATATGACTATTTGAATAAATTGATATCACATTTTGCAGAGGATATACAACTTTACCTTCATGATATAGTCAACTCACTATAGTTTGCCATGACTAGCCATACAACAATATGCGATTGAGTAACTATATCGACGCATTTACAATATCTTTCCCTAACAATAAACCATCATATGAGCTACTACCTCAAGATATGGATGTTCATTTACCATCATCAAGAGAGCTCATAGTTGTGCATGTAAGCCTTGCAAAGCAATGTAGCAACCCTATCGAGCATGGAGATCTATTTACCAAGCACGCATGACCAAGAAGTAAACCTACCAACTATAGCATGCGCTATAATGCTAGAACTCGATAAATTATTCCGCCAAGTTTGTCCCACTACAGAATGTGGTTGTATTGAAATGCTTGAGTCAACGACACTAAAATTAGGTCTTTAGTGATTAGGGAGAGACTACCAAACTGAGATCTCGTGCAAACCGCATCGGTCTTCACAAACTACTTTCCCAAGTCTGAATCAATTTTATTTTCACATTTTTAACTAAATTATCATAGGGATAATATTTTGTTATTTTAATTAATTCTTTTTCACTATTTTATTATTATTAAACTAAGAATGGCTAAAACATATGACTCATATACCACTTTAAAATTCCACAAATATTTACTATCATAGTGGATAAAAATCCTAAGATAAACAACAAGGATATCAACTTTTCAAGGTAGGATCGATGCTACAATTGATAATAACTAATTACTAGACATAAACATAGCCATTTAATCAAATTAAGCATGCATAATAGTTTGAGCAAACAAAATACATAACATTGAAATATGGTATCAACATGGTCAAAGGAGAGTGCCTGCCTTGCTCTTTGAACACATGGTCAAACTTGAATCTTTCCGTCATGTTAGTATCTAAACGGGAAAAGCTAAGAAATACAAATAAATTTCAAATAAATTAAAAAGACACTAAAATTCATTATTTTGTGCACAATGAAATTCCATGATTTTATAAAAATTCATAAACAAGAATTTCTCAAATTGGAGTTCATATAAGGGAGAGCGGGCCTTTCGAAGCTTTACCAGGAGAGAAAATCCAGGGATAAAAGAAGAGAGAAAGTAATGTACAATTAGGGTTTCAAATTTTAATTTAATTCTAAATAAAAACTAGGTTTTATTGCATCATCACGATGACAGGTGGGACCAGGTCCATGGTGAACCAAGCACACGGATGGGCTAACTAGCACGTAGGGTCCACATGTCACTGACTCAAGTTTACAAACCAGGTTAAATCAAAATCTTGATTAATTAACTGACTTGCCCCCACATATTAGCGACTCATTATATCTAACTAACATCATTAACGTTAATATAATCCTAATCCCTAGGATTATTGTGCAGTGCAAGTACCACGTGCATGGTTGGCACAGGCGATCTCGCTAGTGGCTATGGAGAAGCGACACAGTGAGGGCAAGGCTAGGGATGGGACCGCAATGGCAAGAGGAATCGATCGGCGGTGGTGGCGGTCAAGGAGCTGGACAAAGGCAACTGCGCGGTGTTGGCCGCCAGTGGGGATGCCTTAGCCACGCAACGGCGTTAGCTCGGGAGCGAAGGAGAAGGAAAATTGACCCCTGAGGTGGCTTCATTGGTGCCTTGCGATATTATAGGGATGGGCACTGACGGCAGAACGCCCGCTAGTGCCGGTGATGGCTCTATTGTCTAACGAGCAAACAACACAAACACACAAGAACAACAAATGCTTTTGGTGCTGCGGAACGTTGCAGCTTTTGGGTTTTACTTGCTCTCTTTTATAGCAAATACAGGAACATACATCCAGCCATTCAACCATGCAAGTGTTACATGCAGTGAGCTACTAATTGCCTGAGAAAACTGCTCACTTATTAGCACTAATAGCTGTGAAAACTGACCCACTAATTAGCAATGAAACTGACCTATGCACTGCATCAAGAAGTAACTGAATACTAAAATGCTAACATGCATACACGCGCAGGGCGGAAGACATGCAGAGGAAGACATGCAGACAAAAAATAGTAACTAATGTTAGTTAATCTAGTAAATGTTGCATGTCAGTTAGCTATTTTAATTTGCATGTCAGTTAGCTATCTTTTAGTATGCATGTCAGTTAAGAGTTTCTTAGGTAATTAGTGACTACATGCACCCACTCTAATTTCTGAAGTAATACACATGCATAAAGGAAAGAGGTAACGTGTACTAGTAATTGAAAGAGGTAACGTGTACTAGTATTTGCTCTATAAAAGGAAAGAAGTAACACCAGAAAAGTTGCAACGTTCTGCAACGCAAAAATCCTTTGTTGTTCCTGTGTTCTAGTGTGTATGCTATTGCTCATCCTACAACACATCAAACATCGGCTTTAGCAGGCGTTCTGCCAACAATTGGTATCAGAGCTCCGTTCCGGATCCTGGTAGCCATGTCAGCCCCGGTGGGAGGTAGGTCGGTTACTCCTCCACGGTTGGATCGCCGTCGGTCGCCACCACGTGGTCCTCGCCATCCACGACAACAGCATGGTCGGGAGCGCGAGGTCGTCATCAAGCACGTGGTCAAACAAGCGTCGGCGTCGGTACAATATCCGATGCTGACAAAGACCAACTACCCGGAGTGGGCGATGCTCATGCGCATAAACCTGCAAGCGCAAGGCTTGTGGGGAGCCATCGAACCCGGCGACGCAGAGTACAGCGAGGATCGGCTTGCACTGGCAGCGATCGCTCGCGCAGTCCCGCCGGAGATGCTAGGCTCGCTCGCAAACAAGGAAACCGCGCAGGAGGCGTGGGAGGCGGTCAAGGTGATGCGCATGGGCGTCGAACGCGTGCGTGAGGCCAACGCGCAGAAGCTGCGGCGAGACTTCAACAACATCTCGTTCAAGGACGGCGAGGCGGTTGATGACTTCGCCATGCGGATCGGCTCTCTCGCCAACAACCTACGGATCCTCGGCGACCAGATCTCCGAAGCTGAGGTAGTTCGCAAAATGCTTCAAGTGGTCCCTGATCGTCTGATGCAGGTAGCCATATCCATCGAGACCTTGCTCGATATTGGCGAGCTCTCTGTCGAAGAGGTCACCGGATGGCTACGAGCCGTCGAGCAGCGTCTCGAAGCACGAGCGGTGGCCGCGGAACTGGGATCACGCCTGCTCCTCTCCTCCAAAGAGGAGGAGATGATCCGTCGTATGCGTCGGCGGGAGAGTGAGGCTGCACGAGGCGGTGGCAACTTCATGGGCGGCGGTCCAAACGCCCCACGCCGTGACACGTTGCAATTCAACCGCGGTCGAGACGAACCGCGTGAAGACGGAGGCAGGCAAGCCTCCAACAAGGACCGCTGCAAGTACTGCAAGAAAAAGGATCATTGGGCCCGTGAATGCAGAAAGAAAAAAAGAGACGAGGTGCAGGCGCACCTAGTCCAAGAAGGTGGTGACGAAGATGAACCGGCCCTGCTTATAGCCCAGGTGGCGGCGTTGGCTCCCGGGCCGGTGTCTTCCCAGGTTCATGTCGACCCGAAACGCGTGGGCACTTGCGTTCATCTGAACAAGGAGCACGCCATGGTAAATCTTGGCGACACCGACACCGCGCGAGCAAAAGCACGGTGTGTGGTACCTCGACACGGGCGCATCGAACCACATGACAGGCGTCGCTGCTGCCTTCTCCGAGCTGGACCAAAATCTCTCCGGAACGGTCAAATTCAGCGATGGCTCGGTCGTGGACATCGTCGAGCGTGGCTCGATTGTGTTCGCGCTTCATCTCCTTCTTGAATTGATCGATCTCACCCGGGTCAGCACCAGTGAGAATCAAATCGTCGACGTACACGCCCAATAGTAGACGCCTGTTCCCTATGCCGCGTGTGTACACACCATACTCCTCTGTGCATCGAGTGAATCCCAGTGCTACCAACGTGCGGTCGAGCTTGATGTTCCATGCTCGCGGAGCCTGACGTAGGCCGTACAATGTCTTACGTAGCTTAAGAACTTGCCGCTCTTGCCTGGCAATCACAAATCCTGGCGGCTGAGCGACGTAAACTTCCTCCGTGAGGTCCCCGTTGAGGAATGCAGACTTGCCATCGAGGTAGCGGACTGTCCACCCTTCATGCGCAGCAATGGCCACCGGAACCCGCACGGAATTGAGCCGTGCCACCGGCGCGAATACCTCGTCATAGTCCACACCAGCACGCTGCACGTAGCCCTTCGCGACAAGTCGTGCTTTGTGCCTGACCACCAAGCCATGTGCATCCTTCTTGAGTTTGTACACCCATTTGAGACCAACGGGCCGGTGTCCCGCAGGTAGATCGACAGCCTCCCATATGTCGTTGTCCATGATCGCGGCCATCTCCTCCTCCATCGCCGCGCGCCAAGCTGGATCGACATTGGCCTCGGTGAACAATGTGGGTTCCTCAGATGCCACCAAGAGCAGCTCCTCCGGATCCAGCTCGACTGGTTCGGAGTTGTTGATGCAGTCCTCGATGGTGCGGAACCGCCGGGGTGCTCCTTCATCGTCCAGCTCATTACCGGACGGGATGTTCGACGGTGGCGTGGCGTACGTGACGCGCGCGCCGCCCGCGCTGCTCCTGGTGTCCGAGGGAGTACGTGGCGTCTGCTCCCCTTGCTCTTGTTCTGGTGAGGTCGGCGGGGATACAGGAGAAGCTGGCTCATTGCCGCCCATGAGAGCACTGATCGTGTATTCCACGGTGAAGGTCTCAGGGACTACGTTGCTACCGCCCTCCTCCCAATTCCACCCGCCACCCTCGTCGAACACAGCGTCGCGGGTGATGTGCAGACAACCGCTCGCCGGGTCGTACACACGGTACGCTTTTGAGCCCGGCTCGTAGCCTAGAAACACCATCTTCACACTGCGATCGTCGAGCTTGGCGAGGTGGGGACGCGTGACCTTCACATGCGCAATGCATTCGAATGTGCGCAAGAAGTTCACCGCCGGCTTCTCGCCGTGCCAAGCTTCATAGGGAGTCATGCCGGTGACGCTTTTCGTTGGAGACCTGTTCAAAATGAACACAGCCGTACTCACCGCCTCCCCCCAGAACGTACTGGGCACCTTTCTTGCCTTAAGCAGGCATCGCGCCATAGCCATCACCGTTTGGTTCCGGCGCTCCACAACGCCGTTCTGTTGCGGGGAGTACGGCGCCGTGAGCTGCCGGTGCACGCCCTTCTCCGCGCAATACTCACCGAAAGTCACGGACGTGAACTCGCCACCACGATCAATTCGTAGCGCGCGCAGCTTCCGCCCGATCTCGACCTCAACGCCGGTTTGGAATTTCTTGATCGCGTCGGCCGCCTCGTCCTTGCTTGACAACAGTATCAGCCACATGTAGCGGCTAGCATCGTCGACGAGGAGAAGGAAATAGCGCTTCCCGCCGTGCGTCGCTGGCGTGATGGGCCCGCACAAATCTCCATGTACGAGGTCCAAACGTCCCTTAGCGCGGTAGTTGGCCTCGATTGGGAACGGCGCGCGCCGCTGCTTGCCGACGAGGCACGCGTCGCAAGCTGGTTGACGTGATCCAGTTGAGGAAGTCCACGTGCCATGTTGCCACGCGCCATCTTTCTCAGCGTGTCAAAGCTAAGGTGGCCGAAACGCTCATGCCAGCGCCAGGCCTCATCGCCCGAACGTGCGAGGAGCGGCGACGTGCGACGGTGAGTGTGATCTTATGCAGACGGTTAGCCGATCTGTGTACCTTGGCGAGTAGCTCATGCTGTGGATCGCGTACCCGCGATGCTGCGGCTTGATCGAGACCTCGCAGCCGAACTCGTCGAGTTGACCCAGGCTCACAATGTTGCTGTGCAGCCTGGGGATGTAGTATACGTCGGAGAGAACGCAGTGTTGTCCATCACGTGCCGCGAACACAATCGAGCCACGCCCGACGATGTCCACGACCGAGCCATCGCCGAATTTGACCGTTTCGGAGACATTTTGGTCCAGCTCGGAGAAGGCAGCAGCGACGCCCGTCATGTGGTTCGATGCGCCCGTGTCGAGGTACCACACACCACGCTTTTGCTCGCCGGTGTCGGTGTCGCCAAGATTTACCATGGCGCGCTCCTCGTTCAGATGAACGCGAGTGCCCACGCGTTCCGGGTCGACATGAACCTGGGAAGACACCGGCCCGGGAGCCAACGCCGCCACCTGGGCTATAAGCAGGGCCGGTTCATCTTCATCACCACCTTCTTGGACTAGGTGCGCCTGCACCTCGTCTCTTTTTTTCTTTCTGCATTCACGAGCCCAATAACCCTTTTCTTGCAGTACTTGCAGCGGTCCTTGTTGGAGGCTTGCCTGCCTCCGTCTTCACGCGGTGCGTCCTGACCGCGGTTGAACTGCAACGTGTCACGGCGTGGGGCGTTTGGACCACCGCCCGTGAAGTTGCCACCGCCTCATGCAGCCTCACTCTCCCGCCGACGCATACGACGGATCATCTCCTCCTCTTTGGAGGAGAGGAGCAGGCGTGAGCCCGCCACGCGACCGCGCGCGCTGAGACATCGCCGGCGGCTCGCACTGCGTTCGATGACCTCTTCGACAGAGAGCTCGCCAATGTCGAGCAAGATCTCGATGGATATGGCTACCTGCATCAGACGATCAGGGACCACTTGAAGCATTTTGCGAACTACCTCAGCTTCGGAGATCTAGTCGCCGAGGATCCGCAGGTTGTTGGCGAGAGAGCCGCATGGCGAAGTCGTCAACCGCCTCGCTGTCCTTGAATGAGATGTTGTTGAAGTCTCGCCGCAGCTTCTGCGCGTTGGCCTCACGCATGCGTTCGACGCCCATGCGCATCACCTTGACCGCCTCCCACGCCTCTTGCGTGGTTTCCTTGTTTGCGAGCGAGCCCAGCATCTCTGGCGGGACTGCGTGAGTGATCGCTGCCAGTGCAAGCCGATCCTCGCTGTACTCTGCGTCGCCGGGTTCGATGGCTCCCCACAAGCCTTGCGCCTGTAGGTTTATGCGCATGAGCATCGCCCACTCCGGGTAGTTGGTCTTGGTCAGTATCGGATATTGTACCGACGCCGACGCTTGTTTGACCACATGCTCGATGACGACCTCGCGCTCTCGACCATGCTATTGTCGTGGATGCGAGGACCACGTGGTGGCGACCGACGGCGATCCAACTGTGGAGGAGTAACCGACCTGCCTCCCACCGGGGCTGACATGGCTACCAGGATCCTGAACGGAGCTCTGATACCAATTGTTGGCAGAACGCCTGCTAAAGCCGATGTTTGATGTGTTGTAGGATGAGCAATAGCATACACACTAGAACACAGGAACAACAAAGGATTTTTGCGTTGCAGAACGTTGTAACTTTTCTGCTGTTACCTCTTTCCTTTTATAGAGCAAATACTAGTACACGTTACCTCTTTCAATTACTAGTACACGTTACCTCTTTCCTTTATGCATACGTATTACTTCAGAAATTAGGGTGGGTGCATGCAGTCACTAATTACCTAAGAAACTCTTAACTGACATGCATACTAAAAGATAGCTAACTGACATGTAAATTAAAATAGGTAACTGACATGCAACATTTACTAGATTAACTAACAGGCACCCAGATCAATGGTCATCAAAGATGAATCGGTGGTAGAGAAATGCGGCGGTGCTATACACTGCTATGGTGGCGATAGCGAAAGCTATGACTTCGCGTCAAATTGAGCAGTGCTAATGGACCAGGAGCTCACCACGAACACATCAGTGAGTATAGCGATGGAGGAGGAGCTCTGGAATGGCAGTACGGTGGTGAACAATAGCGGCAGCGATGGCTTCAACGGCGGCGAAGCTCGAAGGTGATGGAGGGCTGAAATTGATCACATTGTGAGGTTGAGCAAGGCAAAGGGATGCTAAAAAGGACCACACTGAGGCTTAGGACTCACCGAAGAGGAACCTACTACAGGATGACGGTGGTGAATAGAGGCTGTGGCAATGACAACACGGTGGTGGCACTCATCGGCTCGATCCAGCTGAAATGGAGGACACAGTGAATCTTAAGGGAAACGAGGCGATGGTGAAAAAGACCATGACCAAGGCCAAAGCTCACCAGAGGCAAAGGGAGACAATGCTGATGGCAACAATGGAAGATAAAGGAGATGACCAAGATGTCATGATACGCTGCACCAAACATGAGATAGGTTCAGGCCTCTCGCTCAGCAGAGGAAATGATACAAGATGACATGAACGGAAAAACAAGAGCTCACCGGAGAAGAAGTTGGGCCACGGTTGAACATGCACATTGGAGCTGACAATGACAACATGTTATGGGTGAACTAGGGGGCAAAATGGAAATGGTATGAAGTGCAGAGGAAGGGACACACTTGGCTTGGCTTTAAAGGGGCGAGATTAGGGCACTGGGCTTGTCAATTTCTCATGGCCGAATAGGAAGTCTTGCAATTTTGGCATTGCCCATGGTCTCTCTCTTTCTCAACAATAGCTAACGGAAGGAGATGGGACAACTCACAACTTTGCTGAAGGAGCTCAAGGCGGTCGGCATTTCCAGTGTCGTGCGACCACTGTAGATGAACAATGCATGGAAGCTCGACTCCAATGGCACAATCACGAGGTGGATGATGACTTCTACAGGTGGGACCCACGTGTCAATTGCTGTGAGCGAGCGATGAGATAGAAGACACACTTGCAAAAATACACCTCTGCACAGAGAAAACAGAAAGAGGAGGCAACTGTGGAGGGGACAGTGAGTGGGCCTAAAAGAGGCAAAAACAAGAAACAGGTTGGGCCAAGGCTGCTGTTATGGCATGTGAAAATTTTCAAATTTTAAACTTTTCTGAATTGATCTAATTCCAGAAATCAAGTTTAAGCTTGGAAAATTAGCAAACTTACTTCCAAATTTCTAAGAAATTTTGGAGAAGCAATTTAGACCAGTCACAACTGAAACTGCTGTCTGCAACCTAGCATCTATTGCTTTACCACGTTTTGTAAGGGAAAAGGTATATCTTGTCAGTGCTTTTCTGTTTTGTCTGAATTCAATCATGACCAATCGTGAATGTATGCAATTGTTATTGACCCCTCTAATTTATTGTCTTAGTCAAGCCATTTAGCTCACGCATCTCTCCTTGAGGACGTCATGGTGTCCTGATGCCTCTCAGGCACCGTGATCATCAAATACGCCGTGACAACCATGTTGGTCACTGCTTAGGGGCGGATCTAGCTATGTAGCTGTGCTGTCACAGGACAGCAACAACTTTCGACCGAATCCTTGTTCCCCTCTCTAATTCTGTATTAGTAACAGCAGTCCGACTTGCTATGTGACCTCAATGTTCCTCTGAGCTCTGAAGACAGCCTTTTATTTAGAGTATTCCATGCTCGACCGATGACCCATACCTGCTATGTGACATCATTAACGTAAAATCTTACATCCGTTCCATCCACTGCTCCAATTGTTCAAACCCTGCAGGTCAAATCTAAGGTGAATGGCAAAGAGCTGCATCCCTAGGGGGCAGGTGCCGACATTTAAGGCGGAGAGTCCTTTGTGGACCCATGGTAGACGGCCTCCCTTTAGTTTTTGGTAACTCCATATGCATAATTAGGAAGCCAAAGGTTTATACTATGTATTAGTCTAGTCCCCTCTAAACCGTCAGTTCTCAAGTTTAAAGGTTACTTTTGAAAATTGATGCTTCACCACCATAGATGGCCTCACCTTAAAATTTTTCTCAAGCCCCGCTATTAGGCCAGACACTAACAATGCCAACAAGACGATGAATTTGCACCACTGCACCAACACGATCTTCTATATGTAAAGAAGCGCATTCTGAACAACCGGCATACGGCGTTAAGACAAAACTCCTGGGAAGTGTTGGGAGGCATAAGCACATATGAATTCTTCTATGGTTTGGGATTTTAATTCTACAATTCCTGAAAACTTGCAGTAATAAAAAAGAACAGTCATTTTGCCAATTCACCAATAGAGATGCTGAAGGCAATATTCTCTTTCCGTGAGCAGTTCAATAAACATAAATAACTAGCCAAACAGACAACTATTTGCACTATTTAGTTGCAAAATGGCGAAACGAGTACTTGTTGCATTGCATCTAATAAAGCAATGGAAGCAAACGCAAAGTAAACTTCATCAGTAAAATTGTTATTTACATCATTGATCAACAGCTAATCTACGAAATTGCAGCAAGCATACGCAACAAAATAATCAATAATAGTATTTACTATAAGTAGAGAACGAACTCTAAGGAAAAACATTATTCCAGGATCACCTCCCCGATTACCGATGTAGAATGGAACCAACACATGACACATAATATCTTAGGGCCAGTAGGCGGTCACTGTGCTCAAGCATAAATTTCAGGCCAGCGAATTTTAAAATATGCTTTCGCCCGGAGATTGAAGTCCTCTGTTTGATGGGAGGAACCACTGGGTTGATCGTGATGAGTGTTATTCAATGGAAATGTTTGCAATGGAATGAATCTTTCCTTCAGAAAATCGTAGGACAGCTATCTCGACCTTCAGTTTGAAGACTGCCATGTATTTTACGTCAATAATGTATGATTTTGTACTTTTGGAAATTATTTGTACGAACTAAAATGTACCACTTTACTCCCAAACTTAGATGGTAAATCGCATAACAAAAAACTCAAAAAGTCGACATAAATTTTCAATGTAGGAAGTTTGAAATAACAACTCAAAAAATATATTCATGCCAAACATTTTTTTATTTAGTTAAACAACATAGATGGTTCATGTAACAGTCTAACAGAGGCTGGGCCACATCAAAATTTAATCAAGGCCTTAAAAAACAATGACAAACAAAATGAAGACGAATTCACTGGCCACCACAGTTTGGTTGTAATTTGGGGGCCACTAGTGATGAGAGAGAGAGAGAGAGAGAGAGAGATATTGGCTAACCAAAATATGATGAAGTGAAGGCAAATTCACTAGTCACCAAAATTTGGCCACCAACTTGGGGCCAAAATTCTGTTGGCCAACTCAAGTTATTTTTGACCTAGGCTCCAGAGTTACATCTCACCTTCCCTCTATTATTCCCTTCCCCTCTCATTCCTCCTGTTCTCCCTATGCTCCTTCCTTACTTTCACCCCTTCGGTATAATCCATTTTGAGGAACTCCTTCACCACCAAGTCAGATCTCCTCAATAGTTAATCTCCAAAAGCACACATCATGGACCAACCTGCACATTAAGCTCTGACAAGCTAATTCCAAAACGGATGAACAAACTAAAATTTGGCCTGATCCCAATCTCTACCTCATACATTAACTGACCAAGTGTGTTCAATCTCTCTGATGGAATGTATTCAATCTCTCTGATGGAATGTATTCAATCTCTCTGATGGAATGTATCTCTCATTGAATACAGACACAGAGCGGCATACCAAGCAGCAGAAGCTTCTAGCCATGCTTAAGGCTTAAGCAAGTTTGGGGGCCTCAACAAGTATATAACAACTAGTAATCTTGTTTGGAAATTCATTTCATAGTGCAGAATTAATCTAGATAAATGGTGTGTACATATGAATATTAGCAACATCAGATAGAATACAAAGAAACTTGTTTAAAAATAAGAATGGACACAAGGGTCCAAGAAAGTAGACTTCTAAACTTCTTAAAAGATATACTACAGAGATTTGTCTCAAAAGAAATGAGACAATTCCTCAGGCCTATTAGCACAGAAATCGGACTGAACATTAGTTATCCTATCGTTGTATCCCAATCTTTCACCTCTGGCCATATCAAAGCAAATTCAAAATGGGAGTTTGCCTTCAAATACATGGTTAAGCTAAGATCGAGAAGTCCATTTGAATTTTTCCGTAAGGACATGACTAATGAATATTCTATAGAGATCAATAGCACGAATGACGAACATCACAAAAAAAATAATGAAGAAACTTAATCAAGCTAACTGATTTAGCAGAGGCCTGTCATGGTTGAGGTAGTTGTTTGACAACAGTATTCATTCTGTTTCAAAGACCTTGACAATGATAGACAGTATGTATGCTGTGCCACTTCATGTTGAAAGGTTTTGACCAGTGCTAACTGCCAAAGAGTAACAAAACTCTTAACAGCATAGATAAATACTGGGAGTTTTTTTTAAGTCCTTGTTAACAAACTATGCCTTGTTCTCCCATATTGCTTTTGAATCTTAAATGTCAGAGCGTTTAGCTAGTGATTGTATGTTGGAGCAATGGTTCAAGAAGCCTTCTTGTGGAAACAATAACCAACAGATGGAGGAAATAGCACTAAGATACATGTCAAAGAAGGGTTTCACTAAATCGTACGGCTACCAGCCTACCAGAAAAAAAACTGTAAGCTCCTTGGAGAACTTGAAAGAAAAAGTTTGCACTCACATTATGTCCCACAGTCAAACAGAAAAGGAAATTTGACGAGTAATCACAGACGGGTCTTAAAGGACAAAATTAAACAAGGTAACTATGTCAGTGTGGCTTGAAATTGAATAATATAGAGCGCAATTATAAATCCAGACCAGCTTTTTTAGCATAGTTTTCATAATTGAAAGATGCTTTACAAAAATGTACAATTTGGGATGACTTGAATTGAAGCATTATGCCACATATAAGCTTGCTTTCTTTTTTCAAACAAACAGATAGCAGATCTAGATATTCCTACTTGAGATATTTGCATCAAGATTCAGGGAACCCAAATTTGCTCTGGGCCAGCACTGCACTAAATCATACAAGTCAAGAAAACAACCTCATCAACACTGCCTGCGTTGTCCCAGCAAGAGCTCAATGCCCGGCTCCACAACATGCCCAAACCAACGGCGGCTCTCCTCCACGTCCAACCCAGACACTCATAGCAGCCTTGTCCACGCACCATCCACCGCATCAAACATCACCAGCCTCCCGTCCACAGCATTGTACAGGCAAACAATCCCCATTCTTTCCGCAGCCTGAAAATGCCAGAAACTGCCACGCCTACCGGCCACCAACTCATCAAACACATCTGCCGGCATCGTGGCCACCTCCCTCCATCCCACTGCCTCCCCCTCGTCGTCCAACCGCCACACCACCACCCGTTCCACCTCCCCGAACCTCTCCACCCCGCCTACCAAGAATAGACACCCGTCGGAAACAAACAGGTGGGCCGTCGTGAGGCCGTGCGGCATCACAACCGGCAGCACCCCCCACTGCCCCGTCGCAAGATCAATCACGAGAAGCGCGTCGGGGCCGCGGCCGAGCACGAACAGCCGGCCACGGTCGTCAGCGACCGCGGCATTGCCGAGGAGCGCGAACGGCAGCGGGAGATCCCCCCGAGGCGCCCACCGCGGGGAGGGATCTGCGGAGTCGAGGGTGTAGGAGCGGACACCCGCGCCGGTGGTGACGGCAACGAGGGTGTACTCGTTGCTGGTGGAGGAGGAAGACGAGGAACGGGGGACGATGACCGCGAGGAGGTAGGAGCTGGCGGGGAGAGGCGGGAGGCGGAGCAGCGAGGCGGTGGTGACGAGGAGGGAGGGGGAAGCGGAAGAGACGAGGGGAGGGGGAGGGGAAGAAGAATCGAGCGGGGGAGAAGGGGGCACGGGGAGGATGCGGCTGGAGAGGGGGTGGAAGGCGAGGCGCGGGGAGAGGAGGAAGAAGGCGTCGAGGCGGTGTGGGGAGAGGAGGGCGTGGAAGGCCGGGGAGCGGAGGAGACGGCGGAGGGCGCGGGAGACGGCGGCGACGGGGAGAAGCGCGGTGGGTGGGAGGAGGGAGAGGATGCGCTCCTGGAGGTGTACCGGGAGAGCGTGCCACGGGCAGGCGGCGGCCATGGTCGGGGATGGATTGGGGGGATGGGTGGATCGCGGTGGTGTACGACTGGGGAGACGAAATGGAAATGGGAGAATCAGGGAGAAAGCAGAGAGAGGCCTGGCTGTCGTGTGGGCTCGGAGGCTAGGTGGGGCCTTCTGTCAGAGAAAAAGAGGGACAACCCGTTTTTATGCCAATAAAGAAAAGAAAAGTTGGAAATTTCGCAACCGCACACGCGCTCCTCTTTCCGGTGATGGCTCTCGGTTCTTCCACCAATGATCGCCAGCTGTCTCCTCGCTGCTCGGAAAGGTCCCCATTTGCAACGATGGCACGGCCGCAGAGGTCACCGCAGGAAGGCTTCCCGACTATACGAAGGTTTGGAGTTTTACTGTGATGAATTATTATTATATTAGAAGAAAAGAAATTTAAATTTTATAAATTTATAGTTTTTCTAGACAGGCTGTAGACCTAGTGGTCAGACCGATTTGTGCTAGCAGTCTCATCGACAACCACCAACGATCAGACTAGCTGGCGTCAGTGGTCTGACTGGCCAAGCAGTGTTGCTTTGGTTGAGTTGTGGATGTTTGGAAACTTTGGTTGTGGGTTGATTTGGTTTGATTTAGGCTTATACATATGTATTGCATGATGCATATTTCAGTTAACGTTGATCAAATTATAAAAAATGTGTGTCCGAAAATGATTTCTTTATCGTTGGATATACAGAAAGGCTTAGAGTCAACAATTCATATCTCCATAAACCCATCTTCTACCGCTGAAGTTGATCTTATCAACTAGTGTCCAAACCAATCAATTAATATAAACCCATCTAAGCTATTATATCAGCCCAGTAATAGATCCAATCTACTACTACCACATATCAACTATATGTGATAAATCCAGATCAAATATTATATAGGATGGCTCTGATACCACTATTGGGACATAGGTAGGTTACACTAGCACAGATTAAAATTTTCTACGACGTAAAACAGAAAACCATATGAGTAAGAGATCATAAATTATTACCACTAAATTTGCAGCGCAGCGAAAGTAGAGTTAAAACGGCTAGTTCAATATAGCACGTATCGGTATAGTAGAAGTAGTCGATCATCTTTAGCTAACTGTCTCCTCCTTTCAATCATCCCGATCAGTGCCGCAGTCGCAACAACGCTTCTACCAAAGCCCACATGTTCAGAGATGAAACACCATGTATTGGTGTGTTAGCACCATCATTCACAATAGGAGTTTTGAGATGTGATAGCTAAGGGTATTGATGAGTGTGTCTTGGGATCCATCCCTCAGCTCTTGTGTCTCTTTTTATCTAGCATTCAATCGAATCTTTATCCAATATGATCAAATATCGTATCCAACTCGTAGAGACTTTAACTGAATTCTTGTCCAATATGAGTAAAGATTGTATATTGATAAAACATAGTGATTCCCAAATATGGATAAAATCATACCAAACGAACCTATATATTGCTTATATATCGATCCCTCTATCTCATGATACTAGATTAAACTTAAGGTGAGAAACATGCCATCCTATAATAGCTCGATCCTTCACTAGAATTTATACCGAATTAATCAGTTGTGATTGATTTCTCAACCACATTCGGTATGGCCATGCACTTACTTAATCCAACTACGTCGAGAGGCCAGACATATATCTTCCGTTATATTGAAGGGGTAAATTATATCTTAATCGCTCACATTCCTTGACATATTTCTAGTAAACCTGAAAATTACCTTTATGACTATCCAATTATGGGAGTAGTGTTTGGCATACCCTAAATATACTAGTACACGTGTAGAAAACTGTGAAGATTTCAGATCTAAAGATTCTACATACATTATGTATAAGACTAACTAATGATCTTTAAGAATATAACAATTCCTATAGTGTCTCATGGTAAATCAATCCAATACCATATTCTCTAACATGTATCTACATTATTGATTTGATATCCCCATATCGATGATTCGTGAAACATATTCATCAATCAATACATGTACTGATCTATAAATCATAATTGTCTTACATAAATGATACACGACTAGGGATAATTTAAAACTAGTAAGGTGCCCGTACGTTGCAACGGAAAATCAAATAAAAGTGATGCATACTATCAAATATGATCTCAAATGAAATAATAAATATCAACTTTGAAGCTAGCATAATCAATTAAAATGGTACAGCATAAGAACTTACTCTTTTGGTCCTCTCCAGGTCAGCCACAATGAATTTGATCCGTTCAAATGAGTTCAGTAATATATGCTCCTCCTCCTCGGGGATCTCTGGTGGTTTGCTTGCTAGATGTTGCACAAAGACTCAAGATTGTCAAGAATCAGAAAAAAAAACTCTTTTTTAAAACTATGATAGCATAACCGGAATCAGAATATCCACCTATCACATAAGTGAAAGTAAAAGGAATGTAATCAAACATTTCCAGTCCAGATTCCTCTAGGAAGAAAAGGCTAAACTACATGCTAGGTTCTCACTTTGTTTGCTTTCTTCAGAGTAGAGTGACAGCCATCCACCGTATGCAAGTGCAGTTCATGATCAAAAGGGCTTTCAGCAACAGCTTGGGAGAGGGCAAAAGCTGAGCTCATGCTAAAGGTTAAAAGTTAAACTGCATCCGGTTCACCACAAAAAAAAAAGCATTCGACCCTACACCAAGGCTGGCCTAGAGACCATCCTGGTTCTGGTTCAAATATGCATTCTGTAACAGCATCCTCTTATCCTAATGCCAAAATCGATCAAAATTTCGGCCAAAACGAAAAGCAATTGAGCCAGCCAACAGCCCAACACCCACTGGACCAAAAATTAACAGCACCCTCACATCTGCAACTAATGGAGCATCCCACGCCACCCTTAATGAAGAGTAACAGTAAGACAAATGCAAGAGGGGTACAAAGAATATTAAATCATGGAAGAGTTAAAACCGATAACATTCACGTGATTTTTAGACATGATGACTTCTTGCAATTGCACCTCTTTTGTGATGAGTCGAGCAGAGTTTTGTTGAGTCATCCTATAATACTGTAAAGAATGATATGAGCAATAGTAAAGCGTAAAGAAAGTAAAATAATTAGATTAGCTCTTACCCCGATTCCCGACTGTGTTTAGATGTGTGAATTACTCTAGGGGCAAATGCTAGTGGATTACGAGATTCAATCTGCTCTCGAGTATATAGAATCAAGTTTCCATGTTGCTAGGCTTATTAAGACACCTTGACATGAACAAGGTTCTAAACAAAAGACTCGAAGATGAAAACACTCACAAGAATCGCATGAGAATTAACTGAAATGCCATTACATTAGAGATGATAGAACATATCACAAAGATGAAGAAATGATTGGCGTAAATATTTAGTAAAGAACAAGAGCGGCCTCCTCCTCGCGATGCGGTGGTTCTTGGCTTTGCAGCGGGGCCTCGGCCAAGCTTCGGCGTCCTCCTCTGCGGCACACGGCACGGGTGGGAGTAAGGGGAGGAGGCGCGCGCGGGTGGGGAGGAGGAGGAGGCGGCGGCGTGGGGTGGGGAGGAGGAGGAGGCGCGGCAAGCGGGCCGGGAGGCGGTTTGGGGAGGAGGATGCGCGGCGCGGGGTGGCAGAGGAGTGGCGACGCGCGAGGGGCGGAGGGGTGAGGGCGGAAAGGAGGCTCCCACGCCTGCGGCAGCGGCGGCCCCGCACGGATCCGAGCGAGAGAGATCCGAGCGCCACGGGCGAGGTGATGAAGAACGGCGGCGGCGGGCGACCGACGGCGTTCGTGGAAGAACGGCAACCACGGACCTCGGCGACGAAGAAGTGAGGCGCGGATCCGACGAGGCCGGCGGTGAAGATCTGAGCGTCGGGCGACGAGGCGCCTCCACCGAAGGCAGCGGCTCCGGGCGATGAAGGTCCACGACGGCGGCCGAAGGAAGTGATCCGCGACGGTGGCCCGGATCGGGGCGCAGATGAGCCCGAAGGAGGTGGCGGCGGGGAGGGGGAGAGCGGAGAGCGAGGGGAGGCGGGGAGAGCGTGGCGGCGGGGAGCGCAGAGAGCGAGGGGAGGCGGCGAGGAAGCAAGGGGGAGGCGGGAAGAGCGGGGCGGCGGGGAGAGCGAGAGAGAGGAGGCGGGGAGCGCGGAGAGCGAGCGTGGCGCGAGGGAGATAGCGAGGGGGAGGCAGGGGGAGACGGGGGCGGGCGGGGGGTTGGGGTTTTCTGTGTAAACGGTTGAGATGCTATCTCATAACAAAATCGAATGGCTAAGAAAAAGTAAGAGAGGACTCATCAACTACCAACTCCTTTTTTTTAAGTAGTAAAGATAACATCAAAACAAGAACAAAAAATTTTACGAATAAGTCACATACTTGTTGATAATATGATAGACATTTATTTAAGAGATATAATAATATATTATTCAAAAGATTATAAATATAGAAATGATACAATTATCTCTATGATTGTTTATAGAACATATCACTAATAGGAGGGGCTAAGTTATAGAAAGACAAGCTAGAGCACAAATTGGCGTTCGTCGAGACATTGGCCATGTGAGTGCGTGCAAGCATGGACCGAGGACTGCCCGAGTGTATCACTACAAGGAATTAGCCTTTTTATGAAAATTTTCATCACTATGTCATGGCATTCGCGTGTGCCTTTGAAGGAATCTGCTTTACCATCTTCGGATCTTCCTCTGCTATGTGCCTTTGAAGCTTGAATAAGGTTTTGTTTCTTGCCCCCAACACATGGCATTCGCGTGTTTTAGCTGTTTTTTTCATCATGAATCCTTTTGTGCCATTCTACTTCTCTTCTAGCTGAGTGTTTGATTTACTCTCCACCTAAAAGTAAGTTCTGCATGATTTATATGTAACGCTACCATTTCTTCGATATTGTTGAGTTTTGGTAGTAACTAGATTAGCTATCTGATGGTTCATGTTTTACTGGTTGCAGTTCCAAGGCAATCACAAGGAAAGCTTGTATTGGGGCACTCACTGAAGGTGGAGAAGGTGTTGTTCCAAGGGAAGTCGAACTACCAAAATGTGATGGTTTTTCAGGTACCTACCTTCGACATTTCTGTCATACTTTTATAGCACATCAAGGCAATTTGAGCGTGTTAGCTGCTGCCTGCAAAGCAGATGACCAAAGTTCAGGTTTTTGCTTAGGAGTTTGGACGGTTGCATACTTCCATTGCATTCAAAGCTAAAACAGTTAACTTGGTCTAATGAATCTATCCAACAAACAAGGAGACTTTTAATTGGACAATGACCAGTCTGTTCAGTGCAATGCAATGTAGCACAGCTGCACAATTTATGTATTTTCCCTTGTTAGAGAGAATGTAGCACAGTGCACATATAGGGACAAGTTAACTACTCTTTTTTATCCTGATGAATTGTAGTATATAACATCAAAAATCAATGTGCCAAAATTTTATTAAGGCCAGGAGGTAATGACATGTAAAAAATGACAATACTAGGATCCAGCTTTTGTCCAGTCTCTGTAGTTGGAGTTGGTAGCCGGCAAAATGATTCAGTATACATGCCAAAGAGGCAAAGATCAAGATAAGAAACACCAAGATCGCTTATTTTGCAGCAAGACAGTTGTAACTCTCTGAAATTTGTAAAATCTATATAATGAAAAGGGCATTTGTTAGCCTTGGAGATCAGTATGACAGTATGTGTTGTTATGAATATTGTGTGTATATTAAAGAGATCCAAGGGGCCATATATAAAGAAATACAGGAGGATATATGCCATATAGAGATAAGCCATATACGAAATATAATACAAACTATATATTCTAATACGAACTCTATTTCCTTAACACCCCTTTCAAATGCAAGGTGTATGCAATAGCATTGTATTTGAAAAGAGTTGTCACTAAAATAGTAACAATCCGAAGTCCGGGCCTTGATAAAGTCGTTGTAGCGTGCAGCTCATGAAAAATACTGTCAAGTCAAGTTGAAGAGGAATAGATAGAAGCATGACGGCGCAGATCGAAGCCCAAGACAGTGGCGGTGCAGTGCACAACGTGCAGAAGAAGCGCAGTAGCCTTAGAAGCTCGGGGCAGCGGCTAAAGAAACGGCGGCATCATAACAACTTCTACGATCTGCATGCAGCTCAGAGAGAAGAGCGGTGGCTGCTGTCATGCAAAATAAAATTCCTACACTTCTATAACTGACAATAAATTTGTGGACTCGCATGGCTTAGACGAACTGAAAAATATAGGCTACAGACTTGGGATGGACACAACCGAAAGACTCAAAACTAAACCAGCTTGGCACACAGACTTTTTTTTGGAAGACTTCTAAAAGGGCAGAAGCAATGGCCACTGTGATAATCTCTTTTGCGGGCCAAAAGTAGCCCAGTGCAGTGTCGTCCCACAGCTTGTCGAGGAGGCCCATCCCTCGTCGTCTCCAATTACCAAACTGCCACTGAGACAGCTAGATAGATCCAGCACCAGTCGCAGCCCAAGCTTTTCAGATCTTAAAGAAGAAGGAAAGGTGATCCGCAGGAGGTCTCGCCCAGAGCGGCGCAGCGAGCATGTGGCGGACGCCAGCCATGCCGGGTTCTCCCACCGCAGCACGGCTCGCGCCTCGATCTGGAGAACGACAAGCGTAACCAGCGTGGCCCGGAAGATGCCACGCGCGTCGGCGATGCAGAGGAAGTCGTTGAGCAGCCGCTCCGCGAACAAGACCACCTGAGTCGCGTGGTCGGGAGGAGGCACCGGTGGCGGCGGCCTCCTAGGTGGAAGATGGCAGTAGCCGTGGAGCAGGCTGTAGAGGCGGATCTAGAGACGAAGAAGAGGCAGGGTGCTAGATCCGTCCAGATCCGACCTGGGAGGGCCAGATCTAGGGTTGGAGGCGGCATTGGATTCCTCCCCCTCCGGAAACATCCCCTGCCTACCTCAGACGGTGCACTCGGGGTGAATCTGATTATCCAAGGGAGCACGGTGGATAGAGGATGCGGCATTTTTCATCAAGAACTTTGGAGGAAATATCATCTCAATTCTCAAGGTACTTGTTTTTTTCACTGCTTTCTATGTTTATGTCATACATTCTCAAGGTGCTTGTTTTTACTCTTCCACTGCTTTTCGTGTTTATGTCATACAATTAATCTCATTCAACATCAAATGAAATATTGGAATAGATTGTGATTATGTTCCTCTCAAATCTCCATGGCCACTTAAATTGATTATTTTGGCATGGATTGTTAAATCCTAAAATCATGACCACATAAAACTTGTTTTGTCTCGATGTTGAATGCTTTCACTATATCTACATGGAGTAAGATAAGTTGCTTAATGTATTTAGGTTGTTTAAATATTCTAAAAGGATATATGTTCTCTAAAAATGAGTTTAGTTGAGTAATAATGATGTGACCACACCACATACTCATACAACCAAAGTTTTCAAGAATAAACAAAAGATGAATTCGTTTCTTTGGTTTCAAATTATTTTAAATGTGAATATGATGCTATATAAAGATAAAAATGTATATTTGTCCAGATATACAAGGAGAATTGTATCAACGCTACGCGCTCGTGGTTGTGCTCCACCTAAAGGAAAGCCGATCAATATATCAAGACCAAATCAACACCTTTCTCAACTCTTGCTCAAGGTCACCACATCACTTTTGGATAAATTCAAGCAAGAGTTCAAGTGGGACACATTTTGGAATCCAATTCGGCTTCCAGATCAATTCGGAGTCAGTCTGACAGGTCCGACTTCAAACGTGCATAACTTTTGCATACAAACTTCGTTTGAGGCGTGCAAGTACAGCATGGAAAGAAGAGCTCGTCTACTTTCCAATGGATTTGGCCTCACCTCTAAATTCCTTCTGTGTGCACCACAATTATCAAAACAAGACGATGCTGACTCAGCCTGACAGGTCTAACTTTAAATGCTCATAGATTTCGCATCAAGAGTCCAATTGGAATGTGTGAGTACAGCATGGAAATCTTATTTCGTCCTCTTTCCAACGGATCTGGCCTCATCCCAAAATTTCTTTTGTGTGCGACGGAATCATCAAAATAATCTTTCGGTTTTGGAAACAGAGATAGAATCAGCTATTATTTTATTATTTTTTATGTGTTGAAAACTTTTCATAAGCAAGATCCTGCATGCTCCTATAAATAGAGGCTCAATTGGCCATGTAACTCAGACTTGTTTAGATTAGTTTTTCACCGTGAAACTTTGTCGTGTGTTCTTGTGTTGACTAGACCAACAACTGCGATTGCAGGTTTCAACCCCTTTGTGTTCGTCATTCATATTCGCAATAGTCGGATTGCTCTTTATCTTGTTCTTGCTTATTCTTCTATTGCTTACAGGAATTGAACCTCGTGTTCAGATCAACCGCGTTCTTGGTACAGTTGATATCGACTAGGGTGTGGTGTAGCGATTGCTGGACGGACTTGGTCGTTTCGGTCAAGTAGCCTCTTCGTCAACGTCATATCAAATCGAAGTTACTCTTCTCATCGGAAGATCGGGCCACCCCTCATCAAATAAAGCAATAAAAACTGAGAACTGAACTTATTATTAGTTCATTAAGCGACACAGAGTGTTGAGTCATTAAGTGAGGGCCGAATGACCAAACTCTAGCAGCACTCGGAGAGGCAGTGGCATGTCCCGTGAGGAAGTGCCATGTCCCACCACTGATTACAAACTTCAAGAGGGCATTTGTGTAAACCACTTCCTCATGGCTATAAATATGATCCCTAGGGCACCATAGGGGGCAGGGACATTTATTTGAGGAAAAAAGGTCTAAGTGAAAGCTAAGAGTGATACTAGCTATCTACATTGTTCCTTATCATGAGTCTTAGGCTCCGAGTAACCCCTGTGTGTCCTTTTTGTAGCCCCATTATCTATTGTTTGGTGCGTAACCACAACAGCTTAGAACACCCTCTAGTCATGATGGGAAAAACTAGTATGTGTAATATGGCACCTCGTGCCTATGGGTTCGTTTCATTACTGCGACCATTTTTCAAATAGCAAAATTTTCAGATGAGATCAATCAAGCAATTCCGACGAATTGTTATGTGAAAATTGATTGGGGTACATTATATTGCTAGTGTGTCGACCCTCGTTGGATTATAAGCTGCTATATGTTACTCCACCTTACTACAGGTCGTACCCAGACATTTTAACTCGGACTATACTACTAAAATTCAGTGATGTTAAGATACTTCGGTAAAACAAACCTGTTCATTGTGATCATGAATGGATTTCATTGGGAAAAGGTGATCACGCCTACTGAATAAAAGAGGTCGTAAGTTTTTTTTGTTTTGCTGAACATCAGGTACATTGTGGATGTCTAATTTATAGCGTTTCCGGAAAAAGTTTGGTGGCAGCGCATGCATTCTTTCATTACTTCAATGAATATTAGGCTCATATGCATGAAGCTGACTCGTCCAGCTCTTAAGCTACGAGACATCGGTTCCTCCCAGGTTCACTCTATAGCCTACAAACATAAAAAGAGAGTACACATGAGTTGAATTGATTGACTATATCTCTGCAACAAAATGGAAATGAAACGATTGTAGCTGCCAACCTTGCAGTCGCTCATCTATTAAGAGAATAATAGCAACTGATATATATTTACTTTTTATTGATCATCTATTTATACACAAGTACATAAATGTGAACACTCTCACATATGAATACTAAGCACTATCTCTAGTAGGAACATTAACACTAATAGGAATACTAAACAACAGTAAAAACATATACTAATGAAAATATTAAACAACAGTGAAAACACGACTATCCTAGTTGTTAACACTCCCCCTCAATCACAATCGGTGAGGTTGAGATTGTGTTGTAGGATTTTCAGTTGTTGTATTCCAATTGGTTTGGTGAGACCATCGGCTAATTGATCTCATAATGATATCAACCGAATCTCCAACACCTTTCTTGCCACTCGTTCTTGGACAAAATGAAAGTCCACATCAATATGTTTAGTTCTAGCATGAAACACATGATTAACAGAAAGATATGTGGCTCTAATATTGTCATACTATAGGATAGGTGCTTGAGATTGATAAATTTCAAGTTCTCCCAATAGCGACTATGTTCAAATGATTTCCACTGTGGCATTTGCAAAAGCCTTGTACTCTGACTCAGTACTATATCTCACCACTGGGCCTTGCTTCCTTGAACTCCATGATATGAGATTGGAGTAAAACAAAACCACTGGTTGACCTTCTGTCATCTACTGATTCTGCCCAATTTACATCAGAGAATGCATTAACCAAACTAGGAAGTAGACTTACGAATATGGAGTCTGACACTCACTGTGTGTCGTACATACCGCAAAATTCTTTTCACATTGTTCAATGATAGTTGGCATAGGCAGAAATTGGCACACCTTGTTGACTGCATATGATAAATCTAGTTGTGTCAATGTTAGGTACTGTAAAGCATCTACTATATCCTGTACCATGTTGCTTCTGGAATTGATAACTCTCTTCTGTTAGACTTTGATAATTTTTCTGTTGTCAATATTGAAGAAGTTACTGATTTGCATGTTGTCATACCGGTCCATTGCAGAAGGTCTGTGGAATATTTAGACTGAACAAGAACAAGATCCTCTATCTCATGATACTAGATTAAACTTAAGGTGAGAAACATGCCATCCTATAATAGCTCGATCCTTCACTAGAATTTATACCGAATTAATCAGTTGTGATTGATTTCTCAACCACATTCGGTATGGCCATGCACTTACTTAATCAACTACGTCGAGAGGCGGACATATATCTTCCGTTATATTGAAGGGTAAATTATATCTTAATCGCTCACATTCCTTGACATATTTCTAGTAAACTGAAAATTACCTTTATGACTATCCAATTATGGGAGTAGTGTTTGGCATACCTAAATATACTAGTACACGTGTAGAAAAGCGTGAAGATTTCGGATCTAAAGATTCTACATACATTATGTATAAGACTAACTAATGATCTTTAAGAATATAACAATTCCTATAGTGTCTCATGGTAAATCAATCCAATACCATATTCTCTAACATGTATCTACATTATTGATTTGATATCCCCATATCGATGATTCGTGAAACATATTCATCAATCAATACATGTCTTGATCTATAAATCATAATTGTCTTACATAAATGATACACTAGGGATAATTTAAAACTAGTAAGGTGCAGTGCGTTGCAACGAAAATCAAATAAAGTGATGCATACTATCAAATATGATTCAAATGAAATAATAAATATCAACTTTGAAGCTAGCATAATCAATTAAAATGGTACAAAGATAAGAACTTACTCTTTTGGTCCTCTCAGTCAACAATGAATTTGATCCGTTCAAATGAGTTCGCAATATATGCTCCTCCTCCTCGGGGATCTGGTGGTTTGCTTGCTAGATGTTGCACAAAGACTCAAGATTGTCAAGAATCGTAAAAAAACTCTTTTTAAAACTATGATAGCATAATGAATCGTAATATCCACCTATCACATAAGTGAAAGTAAAGGAATGTAATCAAACATTTCAGTCCGTATTCCTCTAGGAAGAAAAGGCAACTACATGCTAGGTTCTCACTTTGTTTGCTTTCTTGAGAGTAGTGACAACCATCCATCGTATGCAAGTGTAGTTCATGATCAAAGGGCTTTCAGCATTGCTTGGGAGAGGGCAAAGGCGAGCTCATGCTAAAGGTTAAAGTTAAAGCGCATCAGGTTCACCACAAAAAAAAAGCATTCGACCCTACACAAGGCTGTTGCCTAGAGACCATCTGTTTACGGTTCAAATATGCATTCATAACAGAAATCCTCTTATCCTAATGCCAAAATCGATCAAAATTTGGCAAAAGCAGTATTGAGCGATAACAGCTTAACACCATCGTTGGACCGAATTAACAGCACCTCACATCCGCAACTAATGGAGCATCCCACGCCACCCTTAATGAAGAGTAACAAGAAGACAAATGCAAGAGGGGTACAAAGAATATTAAATCATGGAAGAGTTAAAACCCGATAACATTCACGATTTTTTTAGACATGATGACTTCTTGCAAATGTGAGGGTGGCGTGGATGCTCCATTAGTTGCAGTGTGAGGGTGTCAGTAATTTTGGTCCAAAGGGTGTTGAATGCTATCGCTCAATTGCTTTTTGCTTTGGCCGAAATTTTGATCGATTTTGGCATTAGGATAAGAGGATGTGTTATTGTAATGCATATTTGAACCGTAACTGATGGTCTCTAGGCCACCTGGTGTAGGGTCGAATGCTTTTTTTTGTGGTGAACCGGATGCGATTTAACTTTAACCTTTAGCATGAGCTCGCCTTTGCCCTCTCCCAAGTCAAGGTCGAAAGCCCTTGATCATGAATCGCACTTGCATACGGTGGATGGTCGCCACTCTACTCAAGAAAGCAAACAAAGTGAGAACCTAGCATGTAGTTTAGCCTTTTCTTCCTAGAGGAATCTGGACTGGAAATGTTTGATTACATTCCTTTTACTTTCACTTATGTGATAGGTGGATATTCTGATTCCGGTTATGCTATCATAGTTTTAAAAAAGAGTTTTTTTCTCTGATTCTTGACAATCTTGAGTCTTTGTGCAACATCTAGCAAGCAAACCACCAGAGATCCCCGAGGAGGAGGAGCATATATTACTGAACTCATTTGAACGGATCAAATTCATTGTGGCTGACTTGGAGAGGACCAAAAGAGTAAGTTCTTATGCTGTACCATTTTAATTGATTATGCTAGCTTCAAAGTTGATATTTATTATTTCATTTGAGATCATATTTGATAGTATGCATCACTTTTATTTGATTTTCCGTTGCAACGCATTTTGCACCTTACTAGTTTTAAATTATCCCTAGTCGTATCATTTATGTAAGACAATTATGATTTATAGATCAAGACATGTATTGATTGATGAATATGTTTCACGAATCATCGATATGGGATATCAAATCAATAATGTAGATACATGTTAGAGAATATGGTATTGGATTGATTTACCATGAGACACTATAGGAATTGTTATATTCTTAAAGATCATTAGTTAGTCTTATACATAATGTATGTAGAATCTTTAGATCTGAAATCTTCACGCTTTCTACACGTGTACTAGTATATTTAGGGTATGCCAAACACTACTCCCATAATTGGATAGTCATAAAGGTAATTTTCTGTTTTACTAGAAATATGTCAAGGAATGTGAGCGATTAAGATATAATTTACCCTTCAATATAACGGAAGATATATGTCTGGCCTCTCGACGTAGTTGGATTAAGTAAGTGCATGGCCATACCGAATGTGGTTGAGAAATCAATCACAACTGATTAATTCGGTATAAATTCTAGTGAAGGATCGAGCTATTATAGGATGGCATGTTTCTCACCTTAAGTTTAATCTAGTATCATGAGATAGAGGGATCGATATATAAGCAATATATAGGTTCGTTTCTCACCTTAAGTCTACCTTATTATTTTTTCTAAACTATGTATCATCAGACTTCTTAATTGTATTTCACATATGGTTCTTGTTAACAACCATCTATGTAATTGCAGATATCATAGACAGTTTTGTTAAGAATCATCTGTGATAATTATGTCCCTGACCGCTAGGCCCGTCGATCCTCCCCAACCTCCCCACCCGCTAGACAGTTTTGCAGACATCAATTGCAGTCAATGATATTGTGACCAGGCTAAGATGATACTAAGTGCCATGTCTTATTCTTTAAGAGTATTTGATATTCAACATCCTTTGCGTCCTTCTAATTTTTGTCACAAAGAGCATCCTCAAGAGTTGCAGGTTGCTCATAGCAAGAAATACGCGTCGGCAAGAACCATATTGTACCATGCCATCGATGCTAATCCTTGGTTGGCAAATGTTGTTTCGCAGCCTTGTTTGCATGGGATAAGACGGTAGTACAGGAGGATTATGTCGTGGAGATGAAGCCATGCCGAGTTCCACGGTCATGCTAGGGACACGTGGAGCAAGTAAAGCATCAGATACATATGTGGGGCCAACAGGATCCTTTGTGGGACTCGTGCTGGCAGGCGACATGACATCTTGCATGGGATCCGAGAGATCAACGCCCTAGAATCTGCGCCACAGCTGCCCACCGAATTGCCCCTAGGGTCTGTTCCCGTATTCTTCTGCTTGGAGTCATCGCTTGGATTTATTGTGATCGAGTCACCTGTAGCCTGCACAAAGAGGAACGACAAATCTGGCTGGATAGCCGAGTCAGATTGAACAGCAACATTTGAATCAAGTATACCAGTACCCGTATTAGTCTCCCTACTACCCATACATCCCACAACCGGAGGGAAATTTGCAGAAGCTAAGGGAGGAAAGATCAAAATTTGGTCAAGTACTAGTTGATTTGATGACGGTAATTTTTTATCATCAAAAGAAAATTGTTGCTCATCAAAGGTTACATCATGAGAAATATAAATTCTACCTGAAGAGACATACAAACATTGTAGTTTTTATGAAGAGAGCTATAACCAAGAAAAACACACCGTTTAGACCAAAATTGTATGGATGGAATGGTTAGCATGGATACCCAAAAGTTCTATAAAAGGAATAGTCTGAAGATGTTCCAAAAAGACGGTCTAGTGGAGTTAAATTCTGTATCGTTCTGCTACGGAGGCGATTTGTGAAGGAACATGCTATTTGGAATACTCGTCCCAAAAACAAATGGGCACGGAGGCACGGGCTAGTGAGGACAAGCCAACTTCTACGATATGTCGATGTTTTATCTCAATTGAGCTATTTTGTTGATGAGTGTGTGGATAGAAAACATGATGAGTGATTCTAATTTGTGGAAAAAGAAATTCAACTTCTGATATTCATCTCTCAGTCGGTTTGCTTGTGTAGGATTTTTTATTGAGAAGGCGCTCAATAGGAGTTTGAAATTAGATGAATATGTGATAAACATCAGTTTTACTCTTGAAACAATACATCTAGGTGAATTTAATAAAATCATCAATGAAACTCACGTAGTATTTAAAAACCACCAAAGTAGGTACACGCAGATCCCTAAACATCAGAGAAAACAAGTTCAAGGGGTGACGATGACACACTTTTTGACTGAGGAAAAAGAAGCTGATGATTTTTTTACCCTGTTTTCAAGCATTACAAATAGAGGATTTGTTGGACTTATGAAAAAAAAAGGTAAACTGTGATGTTGAATAATATGATATAACATAGGGGATAAGGGATGGCCTAAACGGCAATACCACCACTTGTGACTGTATTTGATGACAAAGAGGGCATTCCTAGATATAGCCAAGCTGCTAGGCACAGGCTATAGGCCATCCTCACTAGGACCACGAAGAAGCACCTTCTTTGAAATACGATCCTTAATAAGAAAATAATCAGAATGAAATTCAAGATAGATGTTATTGTCAGCTGTGAGTTTATAAACAGATAATAAATTTTTGTTTGTGTGTGGAACATAAAGAACGTTGTATAGGAACAAGGGTTTATGTTATATATGAATTTTAGAAGAACCAATATAAGCAATTGGCGAACTAAACCATTTGCTTTGTAAATCTAATCTTTGCTAGAGTATCACTCATGTATCGTTAGCTTATTCAATTCTCCGATAATATGATCGTGAGCCCTAGTATCTCGTGTACCAAGGTGCGCCAAACCCCGATCCTATGGTGATAATTGCCACCATGTGCTCCTCCTACTAGAACGTATGATCGAAATGCTTGTAGCATTTAAAAGCTATATGATTGATCTTTCCACATAATTGGTAGACAGGCTGATTTCGAACCCTTATTGCTGCCATGATGATTGCCGGTGCCTGATGGTTGCCATAATTGGTACCCTAGTATCTGCATCGCCCATAGCCACCACCTCACCTCGTCCATATTCACCACCACTACCTCGCCACACCTTCCTTGATTGCCTTGAGACACCATGTTCGCGAAGGGCTGGAACATGAGATTGCTCTGTTCGTGACGCATTTCATAGTTTAGTATGTGTGAGTAGAGATCGATAAGGACGATCGGCTCCATCCGGGTGGTGATGGATGTCACTAGCATGGTGTAGGAGTTATCGAGGCCTGAGAGAAGATAAATAAGGACCCCCCTCCTCTTCGAGTGGTTTGCCGACAAGAACAAGCCCATCAAGAAGGCTCTTGATTTTGTTAAAGTAGTCGATCATCGCCATGTTCCGCTTCTAAAGCATAGTCAATCGCCACAAATTTGCATAATATGCGCCTAGATTGAGTCATAAACTTGCACTCGGGGGCATTCCAGACTGCAACCGATGATGACAAAAATAACACCTGCCCAACACCTCCGACGAGATCGTAGATAGCAGCAGAGTTAGGCACATCTAATCTCATTGGAGCCAAACAATATATGCAGGATTAGGAAGCTGTGCGGCTCTTCTCTCAATGCTGTGATTAACGGGGGAGCGCCAGATCAGTTCATTCTATGAGACCAAGCCACTATGTGCCGCGAAGGATAGGAAGAACATGCACCTTCCATAGCAGGTAGGTGTCATGAGGCAGTTGGATTACCAAAGCATGGGTGACCTGTGGACATCACGCTGACCGCTTGAGTGCCGAGCGATCTTGAAATTGATGATCCTAAGATGGTAGATGTGTTTGCACGGTTATCATTGGATGGAAAGAGTAGGGTCTGATGCTATGTCAGAAGATATCAAGAGAATGGTTTGCAACTGTCACACATTTACTTTCTATTGATTATCTATATATATACAAGTACATAAATGTGAACACTCTTACATGTAAATACTAAGCACTATCTCTAGTGAAAATATAAGTACTAATAAAAATACTAAATAATATTAGAAACATATACTAATAAAAATACTAAACAACAGTAAAAAAATACAATTATCATAGTAGTTGTTTAACACCGTGAACTCCTGAAGTCCAAGAAAATGCAGCAGTTGGATGGCCCAAGTACACCATTATAGGCTTCTTGGAGTACTCAAAACAAATAAGGGTGGTGCTAACGGGCGTGGATTCTCTGACGTAGCTTCGCTACGTCAGAGCGTGACTTATGCGATCGCCGCCCATCTCGGATGGATTTGTTCAGATTATTTCTACCTTTATTTTTTATTTTTTAATTTTTAGTTTTAGTTTTTACTTTTATCTTTTTAGATAAAAAGATAAAAGTAAAAAAACTAAAATTAAAAAATTAAAAAAAATTAAAAACTAAAAAATAAAGATAGAAATAATCTGGACCGTCGATCTAGAGATGGACGGCTAGATCGCGACCAAAGTCACGCTCTAACATAGCTGAAGCTACGTCAGAGAATCCCGAGCGGATGTTACTGATAAAATCGTACTTTCCGCGTTGCAGTACTGTCCTGCTATCTCTCTCTCTTTCTTTACTAGTCTGTTGCTCGATTTCAAGGCTGCTTTGCATCAGTTTTCCCAGTATATATATCTGCTATATATGATTTCTGCCATGCAAATTTCCACTAGTTTCATCGGTACATGTTTGTAAGGTTTCTACGAGAAATTTTCTACAGCAAAACATTCTACCGCAGGTAAGGGTGGTTGGAGAAATCAAATCCGGCTAATGATTTCTTAAGGGCGTTATGTATTTTTTTGTTTAAACTTCTATCCTTCAACAACCTGGATTGTTTGTTGTAACCCGAAATTATCAGTTACTAACATGATCGACCATTCCCCTTCAGCGCCGCCCAAGCCCAACAAGAAGCATCGTTCATCATCTGTTGAGAAACAATCAAACTTATTTCCATACCATCTGTCCCCAATTAATAAAGTGATAGCAAGCATGAACATGGCAAAAGGTTTAAAATCATTAGTGTTTACCGTAAGAGCTCTTCTATGAATAGTGACAATGTGCATTAGTTTAATTTTTTTAATTCATAAGTTTTAAACTTGTATGTAAAATATTGTTCGGAATTTCAAGTTCAAATTATACTATGCCCAAGTTAGAAAATATATAACATGATTTTTTTTACTCAAAATACAAAATATCGATGAAGGAGGGAAGGTCTGGTGAGGTGGATTCCACATTTCCACTCCCATCAAGCTTGGACGAGGAGAACAACCTTGACTAGTAGCACTACTTGGTTCTTGTTAGCAATATCTTATCTTCTTTTATTTTATTTTATTTTCTTTTCTTTTGCGAATAGGCAATATCTTATCTGACTGACGAATTCTGTCGATTATTCTGCTTCTGCTTGCTATAAACTACAAACCAAAGAATGTTAGACGACTAGCTATGCTCATTGTTTATTTTGTCATTCTGTGAAATGCAAACGTTAACGTGCTTAGCTAGAGAGATATCTGTAAAGTAAATGATCTGGTTGAGTTGGCCTCCACTTCAAATCAATTTCTTTGGGTTTTGTTTTGTAAACTTTCCATGCTTGGATAATGTTCTCTGATGTAAGTACGGATATCCTTGTGTCATTTCATTCGAATTCCAAAGATAAGTGCAGTACTCCACAAAAAAGGGGGAAAAAAGACATTCAAACATGCAGTAGATATCAGGATAACGTTTACTGTCCAAAAATCAATCGAACTACGTTTTGCTTCCGATTCTGCCCATGCCTAATTATGGTTATTACTGCTCTCATTCACCAACTTATCCACCAACCTTTCAAGCATGATATCTTCGGTCAAAATCAAACACACATCAGATCAGTTTTGGATGTTCTAGGTACAGAGCGTTCGTTCTGGTAAGAGAAGAAACATTCAGGCATTAGTTGTACCAACTCTCTCGTGAAATTAGCCATCCTACCATGCAGCAAGATGTACAAAAAATAAATACGTATCTTCTCTCACATTTACTAATTTCTTCAGGCAAGCTTAAGCTAAAATAAAATCCATACAACTAGAACGCCGATGACTTCTACAAACAGAATGTGGCAAATAAAAAAAAGAAAGTGTCAATAAAATAAACCTGCCTTTACATCTGACTGCGGACCTAAAGTCCTCTTACCAATTTTATATAGTTACATTCTGGAGTTCGAATGTCTCAACATGTGCTGAATTTTAATTCTCCTAAATTAGCATGTGCTGATACTACTTTTCTTCATTTGTATAACCTGTATATTAGAAGAGAAGACCTTAGCATACGGTATTCTATTTCTAAACGTGTAGACCTTAGCAGAGCCGCTGCTGCAAGAAGAAATAATCCTGAAACACACCTGAAAAACTGTCATATTCGGTGACAAGTTTGACCTTAAATTTTTCTCCCTTGACAAATCCATTAGCATGCACCTACCAAAGGACAGCGACATCGCTCTTCTGAACGCCAACAGGCACAATGCAACTGCAGAGATACAGTCCAGTCCTTTCTTGCTACCAAGTAAAAAAAACTACATTTCTGCACAAAGAGAGAGAAAAAAACTGCTCATATACACATAGCAGAGTGGAGACCGGAGGCTGCATGCACGAGCAGAGTACCGAGCAGGACAATTCTTCAGAAGAATCAACCTACCGAGTCGCGACCAGGTCGACATCGACAACAAGAACTCGTACATGCATCATGCGTGCGTGCCGCATGCTCTCGCGTCAATACGGTAAGCTCTGCATACAGTAATATTTTGCGCTGCGATGGCGACTCTTAACAAATCCCCGTAGGCTCACCAACTTATCGCGTGCCGCCGTTGCTCTGCTCGCGTGCGCTACATAAGCTGTCTCGTAGCAGAGCAGAGCAGAGAAGCACAAAGCTGAGCAGAGCAGAGAAGCACAAAGCTACCTAGTGATCAGAGAAGCACAAAGCTGAGCAGTGCTCTACATATTTTATTTTATTATTACTTTTCATAAAAATAACCTCTTTTTTTAAAGCAGAAAATCAATCAATTAAATTTTTAAAAACTTAAGAAACCAAAAATAAATATTTTATTTTAAATTAAATCAAATATTTTAAAATAAACAATTGGCTGTTACATATCATCATAATTTCCTACATGTATAATAATTACTTAGGGGTTGCTAAACACTACTCTGTAACTAGATGATCGTAAACATAGCTTTCAGGTTTACTATAAAGCATGTGAAGGAATGTGAGTAATCAAGATAGAATTGACCCCTCCTATATAAAGAGAGATATCTTTGAGCCCCTGGTGTGCTTAGATTAAGGAAGTGCATAGCCATGCCAAATATAATTGAGAAATTAATCATAATTGAGTAATCCACTACAGTTCAAGGAAAGATCGAGCTATCAAAGAATGGTACGCTTCTTACCTTGAGTTCGATATGTTATTATGAGGCAAAGGGATCGTACATAAACACTATATAGGTTCATCCGATATGATCTTTATGTATGTTTAGAAGTCGTTATGTTCTACTAGGAACCGATACCGATCAAAAAGAGTTTTTAACTCATGACCAAATATACATGAACCTCTGAGTCATATACTTAACTGGTCAGAACGATAAGGGTCCGGATGATAGACTCCGAGTGTGATACGATCTCTACTTGTATTAGATTGGGTTTGAGGCTTTCTGAGTGAGATACAAACTCTACTCACATTAGATAAAGATTCAACCTAAGACTTTCCGAGGTGGATATAATATTTGATCATATCAGACAAGGATCCGATTAGAGACTATATAAAGAGAGGTACAGGGGCTAAGGGAGGCTATCTCTAGACACACCTATTGAAACCCTATCCTTCACCTCTTATAACTCCTACTGTGCGCGCTGGTGCTAGCACACTGACGTACTGCATTTTATTTTTGAACGTGTGAATCTCAGTAGAGAAGCTGCTGCAAGAAAAAAATAATCCTCAAACCCACCAGAAAAACTGTCACATTCGGTGACAAGTTTGACCTTAAATTTTTCTGCCTCGACAAATCCATTAACATGCACCTACCAAAGGACAGCAAGATCGCTCTTCTGAACGCCAACAGGAATAATGCAATTGCAGAGATACAGTCTAGTCCTTTTATGCTACCAAGTAAAAAAAACTACATTTCTGCACAAAGAGAGAAAAAAAACTGCTCATATACACATAGCAGAATGGAGACCGGAGGCTGCATGCACGACCAGAGTACCGAGCAGGACAATTCTTCAGAAGAATCAACCTACCGAGTCGCGACCAGGTCGACATCGACAACAAGAACTCGCCGATGCATCATGCGTGCGTGCCGCATGCTCTCGCGTCAATACCAGTGCAGTAATATTTTGCGCTGCGATGGCGACTCTTAACAAATCCCCGTAGGCTCACCAACATATCGCGTGCCGCCGTTGCTCTGCTCGCGTGCGCTATATAAGCTGTCTCGTAGCTTGGTATCAGCGGAGCGGCAAAGCAAAGCCTGAGCAGAGCAGAGCAGAGAAGCACAAAGCTACCTAGTGATCAGAGAGGAAGGCTAGCTCAAAGGCAGCTCTCCCCTTGCAGATCCATCACCTCCAAGAATCGCTCGCCTCACAGCTCGGCGGCGATCGACATGGACGCCGGAGACGCCATGGAGAGGGGCGACCGCGCGCCGCTCCTGCCGCCGGAGGTAACGGTCGTGGACAAGATCTATCTCATTCTTTCCCTCCTTCGCTCCACCCATGGCTCACTTGTTCATCAACTAGGTTTGCAATGATCGATCAGGGTCGTCTCGGTTCAGCATTGATGCATTGTTAATAAATTTGTCGACATTGTTCATGCGAATTCCTCAACCGGCCGATCGAAATGGCAGCTGCCAGGAATGATTATGAGATGGAAATTGAAATGCTAAGTTCTGAAGTAGATGTGCGTACGCTCGGTGAACATAAATCGTGTATGCCATTAGGCTTCGGTGTCCATTGTTTATTGCTATATCAAATCTATGTCAGATAGAGGCATGATGCATGCAGACATGACATCGAATGCAACCTTTTTCAAGGAAAGAGGGCAGTTGCGATTAGGAGGTTGGAGTTGGTAGCTAGCAGCGACATTAGACTAAGTCGAAATTAAACGAGATAGAAGAGTAATATATATATTTCTTGGTCAATTCTTTGCTAGATAGGTACATCAAAATTGAGTTTTAAAACACGAGCTAGGCTTTACAAAGAACTAATGTCCCAAAGAATCGCCCTGAATTACGAACAGCTCGAAAACCGGTGCATAAACATCACAACCTTTGTTTAATGATAGGACCCTTCCTTTCCTTATCAGACAAGCACAGGTGCTGATGCAAAACACATTAGCATCACACATGCGCATCATTTCTATAACTACAGGACGCAGATATTACAAATAGGCAGATAATTATGAACATGTTTGTTTAGAACTCGGGTTTAGACAGATTCTTCTTGCCGACAATTTGTACAATTATTGTCTCCATCAATTACAGAGTCACGGGATAAAGATTCAGGAGGAGAGCCTGGAAGCGCCACTCATCAGGAAGGGTAAAAAACACACCGGTAGCAAGGCACCATTAGTAGTTCTTGGTGAGTTCCATGCACGCTCCAAATTAACAATGTAAATAAAATAGAATTCAATTTCTACCTTCAGTATCTCCAAGGTAGCTTTACTTCGAAATGGCAAAAAGAAATGCAAGCACACTGTAATTACTTTTTTTTTACCAACGATGACTAACTGCAACATTGTGCAGGGTTCGAGTGCCTGGAGAGCACGGCGTTCAACGGCATCTCGACGAACCTGGTGGTGTACCTGGAGACCGTCCTCCACGGCAGCAACCTCGCCAGCGCATCCAACGTCACGACGTGGTACGGCACGAGCTACCTCACGCCGATCTTCGGCGCCATCGTTGCCGACACCTTCTGGGGCAACTACAACACCATTCTCATCTCCCTCGCCATCTACCTCCTCGGGATGATGCTGGTCACCTTCTCGGCCTTCCTGCCGACCACGGCCACCGGCACCGGCGCGTCGTCCGTGCTGAGCACGCAGAGCATGGCGTTCCTCGGGCTGTACATGGTGGCGGTCGGGAGCGGCGGGGTGCGGTCCTCGCTGCTGCCGTTCGGCGCAGAGCAGTTCGACGAGGGAAGCGCGGCGGGCCGGGAGGGCAAGGCATCCTTCTTCAGCTGGTTCTACCTCTGCGTCGACTTCGGCCCCATCGTCTCCGGCGTGTTCCTCGTCTGGGTTCAGCAGAACGTCAGCTGGGGCCTCGGCTTCGGCATCTCCACCGCCTGCATCGCGGTAGCCATGGCCGCCTTCGTGCTCGCCACGCCCATGTACAAGCGCCGCCTCCCAGCCGGCACGCCGCTCAAGAGTCTGTGCCAGGTCTTCGTCGCCGCCTGCAGGAAGGCCAGGCTCAGGCTGCCCGCCGACGCCGACCTCCTCTATGAGGTCAGCGACAAGATCCATGGCTCCCAGTTCGATTCTTCCAAGATCGCGCACACCGACCAGTTCAGGTTTCTTGACAAAGCGGCCATCATCTCCGAGTTGGATTTGGAGGAAGTGATGCCGGAGCCAGGCTTGGCCGCGGCGAGCTCGTCGTCGTGGAAACTCTGCACCGTGACGCAGGTGGAAGAGCTCAAGATCCTGCTGCGCCTGCTGCCCATCTGGGCGACCAGCATCGTCGTCTCCGCCGCGTACTCGCAGATGAACACCACCTTCATCCAGCAGGGCACCGCCATGGACATGGCCATCCTCTCAGTGCCGGTACCGGCGGCGTCGATGGGCTCGTTCGAGGTGCTCTGCGTCCTCACCTGGGTGGTCCTCTACAGCAAGGTGATCGTGCCGGCGTTCTCCTCCCTCGGTGGCCGCGGCGGCGGCGAGCCGTCGCAGCTGCAGCGGATGGGCGCCGGGCGGCTGCTCATGGCGCTGGCCATGGCGGCCGCGGCGCTCGTAGAGATGAGGCGGCTCGACGGCGCGGCGCGCGGCGAGGCGGTGGGCATCGCGTGGCAGCTGCCGCAGTACTTCCTCCTGGCCGGCGCGGAGGTGTTCTGCTACATCGCGCAGCTGGAGTTCTTCTACGGCGAGGCGCCGGACACCATGAAGAGCACATGCACGTCGCTCGCGCTGCTCACCATCGCGCTGGGGAGCTACATGAGCTCGCTCATCTACGCCGTGGTGGCCGCGCTCACGGCGACGGTGGACAGCCCCGGGTGGATCTCCGACGACCTCAACGAGGGCCACCTCGACTACTTCTTCTGGGCAATGGCCGCCATGTGCACGCTCAACTTCGTCGTCTACAGCGCATTCGCCAAGAACTACAAGCTCAAGACGATCCTCTCCTCCTGATGGTTTGACGCTTTGCTTCTCGTCAACACTTGAAGATTCTTTTTTCATTTTTGGAGCTCGTCAAGCCTTGAAGATTCGATTACATTGCACAATGGGGCACCTTGCACTATTTGTGCCAATTGGTGATTGGTGAAGTCTGAAGTGCTCAATGGCAAGTACTTTACACAGGAAACATGACGGTAGTAGCAGGATTTTATTCTCTTTTCTTTTTTCTAAGCTGTACTGTTCCTATGGCAGCTATATTTTTTGAAAATTTTGTTTATTCTCTCCCATACAGTTGAAGTTATCAGTGTAATTGTTTTCTCCTGTACTCCCTATTTCAGTACATGGTAACAAATCACATTTTTAAATTGTTGTTGGTGCGCATAAAATTTAGACACCGCTTATTTCAGTTTAAAGTCAGCTTCAGTTTCTGGCTTCTGTTTTTTTTCACTATTCAGTAATTTCGCCTTTTTCTGATTTTTTTACAGTTTTTGGGCTTTTTTGCCTTTTCTTTTTTTCCGTATTTCTTTGTATTATCCATGATGGGCTAACATGTTTTTTTTATTTTTAATTTTTTTAAATTTAATTATGCCAAATAAGACAACTCAGCTACAGTAAAAAATAAACCAACTACAATAAAAAAACTATAAACCAACGATATTTCGAACACCCCTTAGGGCAAACTACTGATCAACTTATGCATCCACACAGGCTACATATTTTAAGCAATATTCTGTTACTCTTAACATAATGAAATTGACTTGAAATTTGATACATAGAGAATTTTTCTTAGCAAATTCAGAAGTGCGTCGACATATTTATTTTATAATTTTTCATATTAATTTGGTGCCAAAACTTAAAGTGAATGCATGATTACACCTAATTAGTGCAAGTGCACTTATTTCTCCCCATTCTAATTGGTATTGGCCTGTGATATTAGATGGATTATTCATACAACACTAGCACTACATATGCAAATAGTAGTCTTCCCTAAGATGATTAGGCGAATGGGATCGAGAGGCTTAATTCGACACCTACTTGCATGTATGGGTTGGACTATCCATAGCAAGAGGTGGACATTGGGTCGTGCCGTGCGGCATGGCCTAAGTTTATCGTGCTTTGTGCCGCATCGTGCCGTGCTGACTCAGCTCAATTATTTCGTCGTGTCGTGCCGTGCCGGCCCGTCTCGCCTTTGGCCAAGCCCAGGCAACGCCTAAAGCCCGCCGTGCTAGCCCAAGCCCAGTCCAAAATAACTATATACGACGAAAGCAGCGACGACCGTCATCTTTATTTCTCTCGTACCTGTCTCGTTAAAAACTAGTTAAAATTGAATTAGTTACGTAAAAACATAGGCACATAAATATTTCGAGGGGAAAGTAACAATATGTGTACAATATACTAGTCTTGTGACATACATATGTGCTTGCCAAATGTAGATATATACAGAATGGGACCGTATTGTATGTTGTATATTTGTATAGATATTAAAAGTTTACCCAAGAGAGTATGGAAATGGCAAGTACGCCTTTCCTTGATGTTAAGAAGATCCTGAAGTTTGGAACTGCTATTGTATATGTTAAACCTCAATCTAACAGAATGGAAGAACAATGAAATCAACAATAGTTGCATGCAAAAAACAAAGATAATGTCATTCGGTCAAGCACCTTGTCTGTGCCCGTCTGTGCTCCCGTGCCGTGCCGTGCTGTCCAACAGACCGGCTTTCTAGGCCTGGCCCGGCCCAACCCGTCGTTCATGCTATGCAGACACGGCCCGTCACGTGACATACCTGTGCCGTGCTTGGGTCGTACCAGGTCAGTCGGACCTCAAGTTAGCCTAGAATAACCCGGCACCTCTATCCATAGCATAGGATCGTCTCTCTTTGGATGCGGTTTTTTTTAGTTTATCTCTTCCTATGCTAGAAAACGTCGGAGTCAATGAGTCATGAAATCCTATTTTGGATAGCCTTATTTTTTGTTGTCTAGTCTAATCGGGATTCATCTATAAACATTCATGTCTCCGAAACAAATATGAGTCAAGATAACGACGGTCCATGTGTTAGTGAAGTGCTAGATTTTTTCTTTGATTTATGTACAAATTTATAGATACTTTTTTTGTTTCTAATTAATGAAAAAAAAATTACATATTTTTACCTCTTAGGACTAAGCCCCCCTCAGTGTTGCCAAAAGCCAGCAGTGGCATTTTTTTCTGTTGATATTTTTTGTTTTTTCTTTATTCCCGTATTCTTTTGCCAAGGAGCGCAAACGGCAGCGGGAGATCCCCCGAGCGCCCACCGCGAGGAGGGAACTGTGAGTCGAGGTGTAGGAGCGCAGCGGAAGTAGAGTGAGAGATCGTAAATTGTTACCACTAAATGCGCAGCCGCAGATGGAAATAGAGTTGAAGTGGCTAGTTCAACATAGTGCATGTCGGTACAGTGAAAGTAGTCGATCATTTTTTAGCCAACTGTCTCCTCCTTTCAATCATCCCGATTAGTGCCACAGTCGCAGCAGCGCTTCTATCGAAATCCACATTTTCAAGAATAAAATACCATGCATTGGTATGCTAGCACCATCATTCACAATAGGAGTTTTGAGAGGTGGTATCTAAGGGTATCGATGGGTGTGTCTTGGGATCCATCCCTCAGCTCCCGTACCTCTCTTTATGTAGTCTTCAATCAAATCATTATCCAATATAATCAAATATCGTATCCAACTCGAAGAGCCTTTAACTAGATCATTATCTAATACGAGTAGAGATCGTATTCTACTCAAATATTACCATTCGAACCCTTATCGTTCCAACATATTAAGTGTATAACACTGTAAGTTCATGTATATTCGATCATAGAACAAAAATTCATTTCCGATCCATAAATCGGTAGCGGTCTCTAGTAGGACATAGTGATTCCCAAATATGTATAAAGATCATACCAAACGAACCTATATATTGCTTATATATCGATCCTTTTATCTTATGATACCAGATCGAACTTAAGGTGATAAACGTGCTATCTTATGATAGTTCAATCCTTCACTAGAATCTATAGTGAATTACTCAGTTATGATTGGCTCCTCAACCACATTCAGCTTGGCCATACACTTACTTAATCCAACCACGTCGAGAGGCTAGAGATATATCTCCTGTTATATTGAAAGGGTAAATTTCATCTTAATCACTCACATTCCTTGACATATTTCTAGTAAACCTGAAAACTACCTTTATGACCACCAAATTGTGGAGTAGTGTTTGATAAGCTCTAAATAAACTAGTACACATGTAGAAAACTATGAAGATTTCAAATCTAAGGATCCTACATATATCATGTATGAGACTAACTAATGACTCCTAAGAATATAACAATTCTCGTAGTGTCTCATGATAGATTAATTCAATACCATATTATTTAACATGTGTCCATATTATTGATTTGATATCCTCATATTGATGATTCGTGAAATATGTTCATCAATTAATACATGTGTTGATCTATAAATCATAATTGTCCCACATAAATGATATAAGATTAGTGATAATTTAAAATAACATCAAAACAAGAATAAAGAATTTTACGAATAAGTTACATATACTTGTTGATCAATATAATTGATATTTATTTAAGGAACATAATAATATATTATTTAAAAATTATAAATAAAGATATAATATAATTATCTCTGTGATCGCTTATAAGATACAGCACTAATAGGCGAGGAGAGAAGGTATAGAAAGACAAGCTAGAGCACAAATTGGCGTTCGTCGTGACATTGGCCACGTGAGTGCGTGCAAGCATGACCGAGGACTGCCCGAGTGTCACTACATGGAATTAGCCTTTTTATGAAAATTTTCATCACTATAAGTCATTTTTTTTGTCATAACTACTACTTTGTGATAAAATTCTAAGTCGCCACTAATATTAGCGTCATTAATAACATGGTGATGAATTTTTATTCACCACAAATACCATCTCATTTATGATAAAGAAACTATCGCTGTTAATTACCTCCCACGTTCGCGCTTGTTTGTTACGATACGAAGATGTTGTAAGCTGAGAAGGCTTCCTTTATGTAAGGGACCATTGTGTCCAAGCTATGAAGCTCACAAAATCGATCCAAAGACCCACAAAGAAACTTGTGTCAAATTGATGATGAATACCTTCAGGCAGCAAATAGTAATCCATAGCATACATTGGTACAACACTCAGGAAAGACTACAGTAAAATTGAATATATGGAGTTTCCTTAGAGGATGTGATCTAGTACCTTGAACTTGCGGCTGAGCTGCTCCACACATTCCTCCTGTCCTTGATGGCATCTTCGAGAGACAGTATGGTAATTGTATGAAGCGGTACCAGTAGAACACATTATTGTGAAGTTACACTAAATTTATATGAGGGCCAGGGTTATAAAAATCGATGAAAATTAGTTCTACCGGCCACTCCGGTTAGTCTACAAACTGATCTCAAATATTTTGTTTTATTCTGAGTTGTTCCGATTTCCGATATATGACTGATTTACACTTATTTAGATAGATTTTGGCTGATTTTTATTTGAATTTTTGGCCAAAAACTACCAAACTTTTCTGAAAATCAATGTTATCGGTCTTATCAGACCCCTCCGGTAAAAATTTAAACCGGTTTTGATAACCCTGATGAGGGCAACCACCATCATCATTGGCTTCTTATCAGTAAATTTGGGGTTGAACTCAAATAGGTCATGTGAAAACATTGTTCTGTTACTTGGCTCTTTGTTGAGAATCTTATCCTGTGAACGAGAGAGCAAATGTACGCGTAGCATCATGGTCGGACAATTTTAATTGTGTTACAATCTCAGAGTAACATTATTTATCTGGTCAATTGAATAGCAGCAGCAGTGCAGCCTGACCAAAGTGGGAAAAGGCGAGAAAGAATAGCTATGTTCTACCTTGTAACATCCTAAAATTTTTATTCTCTTTTTAGAATGTTTTCTGGAATTTATTGGATTTTTCAGGATTTTATCCCAAGCCTTGGAGTGAGAAAAAAATTAAAACTTTCATTTTATAAAAGCCAAAATAAATTTATTTCATTTTGGCAAAGTCAAAATAAGTGCACTACATTTTCCTAGGTCAAATATGTATTTATAATAATTTTCAGAAATTTATAAAGATTTAAAACTCCCCCTTTAAAGTTAATTTATGTTTTTGCAAAATCTGAATATCAAATTGGGTTGAAAATATTTTTATTAAGTCTAGTAATGTTCTAGATGATTCTCTGAATTTTTCTGGAATTTTTAAAACTCATTTGGTATTTTTCTGAGCTTTTTAAAGCCTCTTAACCTTTTCTGAAAATCAAAAAGAAAATAAAATCCAAAACTCTCCCTGGGGCTGACACTTGTCGCCCATCGGGCCAATCCGCGCCACCGGATTCAATCCCGACTGCCTGATCTCACTTACCCCTTCACTCCGCCTTCCCTCTCTCTCTCTCTGGCCGACACGTGGTGTGATCTGAGCTGTTCGCCGTTGTCGGATTAAATCCCGCGTGTCCGCAGCCACTTACCCCTTCGTCGAAAATCCCAATGGCTCGGATGCAATCTCGGTTGCTGGTTGGAATCTCGGCCATCCCTCGTCACTTACCGGTTCGCTAATAATCTGACGGCCGCCCTCCTTCCCCTTTGCCACCTGTCGAAGATCCGACCGCCGCCTTCTCTCTTTCCTTTCTTCCTCTCTCACAGACAGGTGGGCCCCACCTGTCGGATCCATCGTCCCCGCCACCTTCCTTCTTCCCCGCGCCATCCCCGCCGCCATTGACGCCCGAAACCGAAGCTTTGAAAGCTTCGGTTTCCATCCGCTTCCCCCGCTCTAGCCGGTTTACTCCCGTGTCCACCGTCATCAATCCGACCGTTTCTCCCCCTCTTGAAACCCCTCTACGCCGGCGCATTAAGCCGCCACAGCCGTTTCAACAACGGCAAGTTGTGAGCACTCTCACCTCACACCGCCTCTCCCTCACCCCTTAATTCGGGACTCCGAGCCTCGAAGCCCCGTCCCCGTGCTTTTTCCCTTCCGCTGGCCTCACCGACTCCGGCAAGCAATTGCCGCCGTCTCAGACCTCCCAGTGCCTCGTCGACCGCACCTAAACCTTTCCCATGCCTCGGCGACCATCAGCCACCCCTCCACCGGGCATTTGCACTGCCGGACCTCCCTCAGTCGCCGCTCCTCGCTGTCGCCACCCCCCTTCGGTCGTCCTTGAGCTCCGCAACTGGTACCGATGCATTCCCCTCACCTCCCTCTCGCTTTTGCGCGCATCGGCCAATGCCACCGCCCGCCGGAACGTCGGTGGCCATTGGGCCCCGTGGACCACCGCCGGCCGGCGTGCCACGTCAGCTGGCCGCACCGACGTGATAGTCGACATGGCTACCATCGCAGCGCCACGCACCCAGCCGCCACGCCAACAAGACCGCCACCACCGCCACCTCACCCCAACCCCGGTCCATGAGCTCGGTCCACCGTAAACTGGGCCCACATGTCAGCCTCACTCCGATTTTTAAATTACTAGGGCTGACGTCATGCCTACGTCATCAATCTGATTTTTCAATGTAAAAATAATTCGGTCGAAAATCTAATTACTGTGCTGATGTCATAATCATGTTTTTCCTTTAGTAAAATAATTCATGCCGATGTCATAAATAAATTTTCAGTTTAAAAATAATTCCAGAAATTGATCTTTTTCTTTTTCTTTGAATCAAATCTTTAAAAGGCCATAACTTCTTCATTTTAACTCTAAATTGACCCGTTCAAATTTCTAAATTTTTCTAAAATCATAAACTTTCAATTTTGAACTTTTGATTTTTTGAATTTTATTTGAATTTTGTTTTTGATTTTGAATTTGGGTTTTCATGTTTAGATTTCGACGATTCTGAAGAGTTCGATTTCGATGACGCTTCGCAGCAAGACTTCGAGCAAGGCAGGTTACACCTTTGACCATGTTGATCCTAATATTTCAAATTTATTTATGTTGTTTTACTGTATATGCATATGTACCTTTATTCAAATGTAATTTAAATTCGATATAAATTTAGTTATACCCATAATCCTTTGAATATAGCCAAACTTGATCTTGCTTCAACATGCCTTATCACCTTAGCTAAAAATTAGTAAAATTACTTAGCCTGACTTAGAATATTTACTGGTGGGATCAACTATTTCACATGAAATGATAGTTTCTTTAGCGAATTCTTAACTTCAGTGAGTTAAGAAAAACTATAAAATGGTTTAAAAATAAAAATAGAAAATTCTGATTTGGACTTAGGCTATTGGCTAGGTGGTGGGAGTGCGGCATGCTCGTGTTTGGTGACACGCAGATTGATTGCCGTGCATATGGGTATGTGTTAAGCCTAAGTCAATTTAAGGACCGTTTATATGAATCATTTTACGAAGTCACTTCGTACTACCACAAGTCCGTATGGGACGGGTGACTAAGTAATTTGTGAAATTCCAAATATAGTTTTGCTATAGGTTTGAATGTGAGCGTGGCGTGGTGCGAGAAATCTCACATCGTACACTAGGGGCTCCAACTCGTGGATTCGAGTTGTGGTGAAATCTTAGTGATGGTGTATTTGTTTTGGCTATGAATCATTGTAACAACCATATCGTGATTTCGCCGCACACCTAAGGCGGTGTGTTACTCAGCGTGGCTTAAGTGGGAGGACACGTCTTGTGGGTAAAGTTGTACACCTCTGCAGAGTTTAAACCTACCCGGATAGCCGTGTCCATGGTCAAGGACATACTTTGAGTAGAGTTTTCACAGATTAGACTTGGTTTTATAAAACTTTGTTTTCGGACAAACAGTTTTGGTTTTGACAATGGTCGGGTGGGGCGTTTGTGGTTAGGTTAGTGTGGGTCGGAGCCTACACTAACGATAATATTTGTTAAAAATATTGTTTCATATGTTATATTAAAATTCAGCTTTTGCACTTTCATTATTGTATTTAAATTTCAGTATTGCTTTTTCGCAAATGTACCTATTAAGCCTTCCTTGAAATCCATTATTCATGCATCAACTCTGTATATCTCTGGTGTAACTTGTGGAGTACTTTATAGTCACCATGCTAAAATCTGTTGCGGACTTGGCGGTGACTA